>SJOL01007384.1:867529-895253 GCA_004794785.1 Opisthorchis felineus
TCTCTCTCTCTCTCTGCCTCGGCGATACCACTGATCCTGTATCACTTGGGCACTGTTCCCTGTTTCCGTCTATCTTGATAGCTGCCTGTATGGTATCCTGTGTCACTGCACTAATCGCAACCCACCCGGGAAAAGAGGAGTAATCCAAAGTTTTATTATGTACAGATGGTCGGGTATGAGGGCATTGATTCTTCCAGTGGTCCGGCATGCCATACTTGTAGCACCGGCTCATTCGAGCGTGCCTCCGCGATTCCGTCTTGATGGCTGCAAGATGTCCGGCAAGTTGGTCCACTTTGTTCTTCAGGTCCTCCACTGTTGACTCATCCCTGTTCTCCTGCGACTGCAACGTAGCCAGTGACGCCCCGGTACATTCTCGTACCAGATGCACCAGGTGCTCTACACTCAACTGGCCAGTTGCTCTTGCCAACTGGAACCGCAACTGGGCACGAAGCGCAGGCTGCACTTCCTCGACGAACTGTTCGGACAGCAACTGCACATCCCCATCCTCATCCTGACGACGGACCAAACGTAAGGAAGGAAGCCCTTCTCCGCGGGGTTGTCCATTGGCGAAACGCCAACTAAACAGTTACGGACTACTGGACAGGAAACTTAAACTCTCATTTGCACGTTGTTTTTAAAAACTGAATATCCGTCTTCTTTGTGAACGCGTCTTCTTGAATTCTCCTGGATATTCATTGACTATCTCACAATTACAAGCAAAAGCTGCAAAGTAGTTCCACAATTTCCGTAATATTTCCCACCTTCCATTAGATCAAGGCGAAGTTACGAGAACACACATGCTACTCGCATGCGTCATCAGTAGTACCCACCGTTACACCAGGAGTAGTCACAATGATCATTTGGGATTTCTTCGTTTCGTTGAGAGAACGCAAAATTATTTTTGCCGACTAGTAATTAATTTTTTGCACTAAAAAACCCGCACACTATGCAGAAATTATTAGTATGTTGCAACCTGTCTAAGAACATTAACAATTTCGAAATATTTTTGGGTCGTTACTACCACTATTTTGTACATTCTACTGTCACGTTGCTTGGTGTCAATTTATTTGCTTCCAGGAAATTGGAGTTTAGAAAATCAGCTACTTTTCATGTGTTAACTGCTGTGGTTCGGCTTCTAGGGAAAAGTACCATCTTGAAGCAAGTGCTGATCAATTAGGGTTTGTGTGATAGTAGACTGAAAAACAATGATATTTTACAATGGAACTGTTAAACGCGGATGTATTTGACCGGTGCTTCAGGGTACGCGGAAAACATAAATCAGTTTCAAGAATCCAACTAAGGATTGGGTATCAATTAGGATGGACAAATTTCCACAAAAACACAAACTGACATGCAGAATAGGTTTTTGCCTTCCGTGAGGCTAAATTTACACCGTCAGCCTTGGTGATGGTGCAAGCTGGAAACCGCTTATATCCTCCAACTGCAATTGTTTTTAAATGTATTTTTGGTGGGAAACAAAAAGGGACATCGTAAGGATCTTCTCCCGAAACAAAATTTTCCGCTCATAGAGACAGACATCGGACGGCTACACGCAAACAAGATAATTACACTCCTGTTCTGCTGCAATGCATCACGTGAGATAATGGTTCCGTTTAGTTTTGGAAGCGGTGAACAACAGGTTGTCAAATAGCGGCCAAATCGCAACATTCGGTACTGTATGGTTACAAGAAGAAAATTTTCTGAGGTCATTTCGAGAACCACTTTGTAGGGCAGTGGATAAAATTGCGTTAATTCTGAACATTTTGTGGTCTTCAACTCCGAACTAATGCTTTCCATCTTATGGGCTGTGTTCAAGTTTCAACTATTCGCTATTTGAATAACGCAGTCACTCTTTTTCGATGTAGAGAGTAAGCCATACTACAACACACTACAACAGAAACCAACGATTTCGCTTCTTCTTCACGTGCTCGTGATCCATGCGCATATTTGCTTTGCGAATGTCTTTATCTGTGCTAGGTGCACGTCCTTAGTGCAACTCATTGGATTAGGAATGTACAGAAGGTTATCAACTATCCATGTTGATATTGTTCCCAGCTATATGGTCTGTAAACATAAATAATACAGTAATGATGGCTCAGGATTTCCATGACGATGAATTCCTTCCTAAGTACGTGACCATATGGTGGTCGTTTGCCACTTATTATATGGCCAGGACTTTTACTCAAATCTCGCCCTTGGATTTTGATTCTTCCGTGATGAAATGAGCTTAGTACAAGTTGGAAGAGTAAGTAAGTAAACGGCAGCGACCTGTAATATATCCGGTGCGCTGCCCATAGAAGCATTTCAGCGATCCTGGATTTTTTAAGAAACGGTTTCTTTGCACTGCATTTTGTCCTTCGTTCGAACTAAATATCTGCTTTGTAAAGAAAATCGCTCACTCTGGCAAGCCCATCGAATAGGGACCACTATGAGGTAGGGAACAGTCTTCCAGAAACCCACTGCTCATTTGCATTGATTGGACCATCTTAGTAAAAACGGATAAATCGCGTTTTGATTACAGTATTATAGATACCTCTTTATCCAGCAACTTTATCCCAAGGCCATATGTGCTGATGGAACAACTGTATCAAATTGACTTTCACTTTTCCGTTTTCTTCCAAACCATGTTGGTTCCTAGTGTGTAGTTTTTATTTTGAAAATCGATCGCCGTTATGAATTTGGGAGACCGTAATCAAGTGCCCGTAGACGTACGCTGTAACCACAGCGGCAAATACAATATCCATAGAATGATCGGGTTTGATGTATAAGTTTGCGTGTCTGAAAATTGGTCTGGAAATCCAGACTCCCCCAGATGGACCAAAATCATATAATTTATCGTAAACATTAGGCGTAGCTGCTTGGTGGAAGACGTTTATCCCTCCAGTCTTCCCAAAGTTTGAAAAACCAATAGGAAAACAGACAGTAAGCTGTACAATTTGGAAAAATTTGGCTGAGGCAGCAAAGCGTTTGTTTGCGTGTGCCGTTTCTGCCTGGGATAGTGCCATTTAGTGTCCTTAACTGAGTAGTTACGGTCGTGGAAACACGCCGAAATTTGCGAATATGAATTTAATTTGCATACCCAGGACCGTTTGGTATCATCTTATTAAATTTCCGACTAAAATCCTGATTTGCTTTGACACGACAGAATCGTATATTAGTGGGCAACTATGAAAATCCTGTGTAAACGCTGTGTTGTTGTTGCTTGATTTATTGACATTCGAGGCCTCGATTTATTTATCTGTAACTTCATAACCTAATTCACATCTAGCCCGTCTTGTTCAATTTATCGCTTTTGCAGCTAGCTATCTTTCAAAGCCAATATACGTCCCTGTTCACTGCTCACTCGGGCTTTCCTCGTGTATGCGTTAACATTTGTTGTGGTAGAGATAACTTGTAGAACATGTTTAGTTCAAAATCGAATTGTATTTTCAGTTGATAGCAGTCCGTCGGGTTTATCTTAAAGAGAGCTCTGGGTGTTCAAGCTCGAATAGTCTCAAATTTGGAATGTACCAAGTTTCCACTGGATTCCATAAACGTGAGAAAATACACATAATCTCCCAAAGTTTGCACCTCATGGAACACTATGCCACCATAAACATATAAAAAGCCTTGAAATTCACCTTAAGATCCTATTGATAAGCAAAAACCTTTGAGCTCGACTAATGTGGGAGTAAATTTTCGTGGTTTATCTTGACTGAAAGGGCTCTTTTCTGAAGTCAGAAGTTTCATTTCATGTGTTTAGTTATTTAAAACGGAAATCAGTGAAAATACTCCCAAAAGGATATTATCCCGCGCGACCCCACTTTTATCAATCAGCGCTATAAAACAGACTAATTCTTTTGAACTAACTAGCTTTCAGTAATGGAGATTTCGGAATGAGTTCCCATCTTTCCAGTGATAGCAGCCGGAACGAATCCATCTCCTCAATATAGTTTTGCATTCAGCTTAACTGCTAAAAGTAATCAAGTGGACTCATAGAGTTGCCAAATGATGGAACCTTGACGGATATTGCGGAGGGTCAAATTATTGTACTGGTGCGTACAAATTACAGTTCCGAGCATCTTCAGCATCCTCTTTAACCTAATTTTAACTTATATCTGTCAGAAATGCAGATGCAAACAAACAAAAAAAATTCATTTGACTATCACTCGATCTATATTGAATCTCCGTTGGAAAGTCTAGCCGGTTTGTGGGGTAGCCTGAGTTTTATGACCAGTGGGTTATGAGGATTCACACCAATTTCATCGTCCGATTAAGAGCGCTTTATTCTATGTTCCTTCTTGGATGTCAAAGCAGTACGAAATGCGGTATTTCACACCCTCCTACGTCGATAAAAAACTGCCACGCGACGAAAAAAATCGTGACTAAATCTGCCAAATACTCTCATTTGCGTACGAATTTGATTTCGATGGGATGCCCAACTGAATCCAGTTGAATCTCTCGCTTATAGTGGTAATTTTCCAGTGAATGTGCTGCACGAAGGTCGTCCGATGTTTCACTAGGCATGATACTGGAGACATAACACATTAGTCGTAAGCTGGGAACTCTTAGTCAGCCCTCGACCGGTTTCGCCCTTCTTGGGGCTCATCAGGTAGCCGCATTCCCCGAATTTCTGTCAACCTTATAGTCCACTTGAACACCATATCATAAACGAGAGACTGAGCTGGGATTCAGTTGAGTATCCCGTCAGAATCAGATTCATATGCAAATGAGAGTAGCTGGCGAATTCTAATTTGAGCTCAAGTAGAACATAAGGCTGACGGAAGCTCTGGATTTGCGCCTACTTGATGATCCCCAAGAAGGGCAAAACCGGTCGTGGGCTTTCGAAGAGATCGCAGCAACCTTATGGGGAGTCAGGTGGTTAGGAGTACACGACACACCCGATCGCCTCAAGGATGTGGTATAGACGGACCAGTGGATCTCCTACAAGCCGAATGCTGACGCACACGAGCAGGCGGCATTGGCGAAACAGATGTAAGCTAGCCAGCCAAGCCAAAATAGAGCCTATGCAGTCGTTGCATTTGATTTCTTTAACAGAGCTCGAGGTTCTACTTAACGGGGGGTGTTCCTTTAATTTTGCCAATTTTTATCATTGGATATGCTAGATGTGATTATCAGTGAAAAGGAGTCACCAAAATAAATAGCCTAGATCTGAGGATTATACTCATGCTTTCCTCCAAACCAAATTGTCGCAGCAATTATGAACCCACACAGACCAACAAAATTTGCAAATGACCCCCAAGAGTAGTTATCAGTTAAGGTGCCCTTATTGATTCAAAGTTGATCAAAATTATTTAAAATCCCCTCATTATTTACAACCCATTGGCCGTAGTATTCGGGTAACCACACTAACCGACAGGACTTTTAACCAGTGTCTAAAATGATCCAATTTGCTAGTCGAAGGTGGTCATTCTGATAGGTTCATAAAATTTGACCAACCCAGTAACCTGGGCTGAAAAAGCATTTGTGTCAAGTGCGTGACATAAAATCCCCAACTATAAATCCACCATTGGTTTAACAAATGTTTCCAAAACTATGACTTTTATGTCGATTTTAACAACTTTTAGTAATCGGACGAAATACGAATGAAATTTCAGTGCAAATGTGCAGAACATATCCGATATCTTGACTGACCACCCTCTTACGAGGGAACATCCCTCTAGTAGTAACATGTTTTGGATTCCAAAAAGTTGTTTGCTCAGAGCAGGAAAAAATTGGTTTAAAAGAGATAATATTAGTTTGTGGAATTTTCGGAATTGCTCAGTAGACTTGTTTGAGTAGTTCAACGGATATATTGTTTCTACTCATAAGTGAAAAAATCAATGGTCTGGTCGTTACAACATAATGATATAATAAAGGACGTTCAAGTAAATTTCATTTCAGTCGCCTTTCACTGCCAGCTTGATTTGCAAATAGGTTCAAATAACCGTATGCGAAAAATTTGGGTTTTAAATGGGAATTACCACTGAAAGAGATACGTGAACCAGACCTAAGTCATAGGCCTAAAATGAGGGATACCAGTGTAGCGGTGAATACTACTGATGAGGCGTGCGAGTAGCATGTGTTTTCTCGTAACTCCAACTTGATCTAATGGAAGGTGGGATTTATTACGGAACTTGTGGGACTGCTTTGAAGTTTTCGTTTGCAACTGCGTGATTATCAATGGATATCCAGGAGAGTTCAAAATGACGCGTTCAAGAAGAAGACGGATATTCAGTTTTTGAAAAAAAAAACATTCATATGAGAGATTGACTTTCCTGTCCAATAGTCGGTAACCGTTTAGTTGGTGTTTAATAATTAACAACTCCGAGGCATATGGCTTTCTTCCTTACACCAGTACTGGGTTGTGGGTATTTTCATCGGTCTTATGTGTAATGTAAAAAGCAACGTAAATGTTCAGTTCTCAAGGAATTCTGGATCCACAAACTAACGTAGACTACTGTGTACATATATTATTTTCGACCTTTCCTCTCGGAAGAACGTGTTTTGTTGACTTCTTGCACTTCCTGCTACAAATCGGTTTTACGACTGGCGTCATATTTCCGGAAGGACCGGGCGGTCCTGTAGAATCTGCAGCCTCTCTCGAGACTGAACAAATCTCTTACAACTGTGATAATTGCCTGCGGCTCTGCAGCCTGCGCCACTTAGTTGTATTTTACGTCTCCTCCTAAGTCCCTCTCATTTGATTATTCTATCAGTAGATATTAGAGGACTGGTGATCGTGGGACAGACTGAAATAAAATATTAGCTTTTTAACGAGAAGGCATGCAGTGTCGTAGTGTGCATACACTTTTCGTACTAACTGAAAGTTATGTTGGGAAAAACCTGGGAAGGTTTGATGAACGGCAATTCACCTTTAACAGAAGACATTCTTTGGGCTAGGTGACAAGGTCATTACGGAGGTCAATTTTTAAGACTGTTCTGAGGATAGCTATTCAGTATGACCTACTCCTCCCCGCAGGCTAAATTGTTGTCGAGTGCCGGCTAGGAGACTTTGTACATGATCAGTGCCTAAAAGTCATTTGCGGTTTGTTTATTCTTCTGTTGCGATCACCAACCGAGTTCGTTTGTTTGTTTCGAATGTTGTGACTGAGAGACTGACAACACAACACGGCATAATCAACCTGATGCTTTGATACCGGTTGTGCTGCCATTTTCAAGGTTGCAGCATAAAAAAGGCTCACACAAACACAAAAAACGCTTCTTTGGGTGGGCTAGTTGACAAGAAATCTAACGCATACCAAATCCTCTGCTATTTTTAGTGGTTTGTAGTCATATTGATTTCTTCTTTGAATCCTTGTTCGGCTCCGGGTTTTTTGGTTCTGGATTTCCTTTGTCCTCAGAGGTTGATAGACAGGATCGATCTCAATGCGTCTGTTTATTGCTCCATCACCACGCCTCCATGAACTCGCTTTCTTTCTTTGTTCTTGCCTGGCCCAGTATGCTGGCGTCATTCCGGTCGAATTTGTGTCTTTCCCCATCTTCGCGTGCAGAGATGAGCGACAGTTGCCCGTGTCTCCCAATAGCGAGCCGGTGTTCAGTGACTCTGGTTGACAGCTTCCTCCCTGTTTGTCCCACTTAGTGTTTTTCACAGTTCTTGCATTGAATTTTGTAGATTACATTTATCTTCTTCATCGCATTAAGTATCCACTTTGGTTTTGATAGTGCTCGTCGCAGCGTGTCAGTCGGCCTGTGGGCAACTCTTACGGCATACTGTCGTAGTATCCTTGCGGTCAACTCCGAAATGCTTTTGATGTATGGTAGTGTGATTGTTTTGTTTGTGCTTACGGTCGTCGATTTGGTTGAATTGCATTTTTTCAGAGTTCTCCGGATGAAATTCCTTTAAAAGATTTTGTATGGGCGTTTCTCTTTTTGCCTTGGATTCTACTGTATTACAGTGTGTTTCACTTCGCTTGAATAGTGTCCGAATGCAGCTCTATTTGTGACTGTTTGGATGGTTGCTGTAGTAGTTTAGAATTTGATCCGTGTGCGTAGCCTTTCTGTAGACTGCCGTTTGCATTTGTCCATTTGGCAACCTTGTGACGAGGACATCTAAAACCGCCAGCGCGCTGTTGCTTTCCTCTTCCATAGTGAACTTGATGTCGTCGGATACACTGTTTATCAACTGGATTGCTCGTTGCAGTTCGCTCTTTCTGATTATGACGAAGGTATCATCTACATAACGTATCCACAGTTTTGGGTTGATATCTGGTAACACAGTCCACTCCAGTTTTTGCACTGCAGTCTCGGCGATGAACCCTGAAATTGGGGAACCTATTAGCGCTCGTTTCAGTTATTCATTGTATTCACCGTTGAATTCGAAGCACGTGGTCAAACAGAGTTTGAGCAGTTCAGTGATGTCTTCTTTTCGTAGAGACCCGCTGTGAGGTCCATGACTGTCCAGTAGTTCAGTGACTCTTGTCTTTGCAGAATGGTGGTCCTCTGAACAGTGAGCTGAGATCATATGAGACCAATGTTTTGACCTCTTCTATTGTCACGTTCTTTGGTTTATCCAAGGATTGTTGTGCGTTTTTGATTGAGTGTTGCAATCCACTGCTGAGATACTTGACCCTTCTCCATAGTTCCTTTGCAAGGTTGTAGGTTGGTGAGCCTGGAAGTGACACAATTGGCCGTAGTGATGTGGTCTGCTTGTGTACTTTCGGATGTCCGTAGACGCGTGGGGTACTGGATTCTTTGGCCCTCATTCGCCAATATTCTTCGGTTTTGATCATTTGGAGGTCCTTCAGTTGCTTCAGGCCTTTATTGATTTATTTCGCAAGTTTTTTAGTTTGGTCATCCTCCAGACGGCGATGCGTGGAGTGTCGTTGAGCAGAGCTTTGTCTACGTAGTCCGATTTCTCCATGATAACGGTCATGCGTCCTTTGTCCGCAGATAGGATGATGATGGTTTCAGCATTCTTCAAATTCTCCAATGCTTCCTTTTCCTTGTTTGATAGAACGTTGAGAGTTTTGTTTCGTGTGATGACCTGTGCAACAGTTTGACGGAGTTGTTGTTGAACAGTCTCATCCAGTTCGGCGGATTTCATTCCAGGCCAAGATCTCCAGATTGGTGGCATCTTTGAAATTAAAGTTTAGTCCCTTAACAAGAACATCCTGTTCTTGAACAGTCAGTTGTTTACAAGAGAGATTTTTTATCCATTTTTCGTTGTTGTTGGTGATATATATTTGTTGTTTATGACCAGTCTTGAAAACTTGGTTTCTAGCATGGTTCTCTTTTCCGCAGCGGATCTAACTCTTCTTTCGATAGCTATACTGAGTTCTTGTAGTAGGGCCGATCCTATCGTTCTCAAACAAGTGTCCCTTTCTTCCGTGGCGATTCGTGCATACTTCCTAATACGGTTATGCGCATCCGTTATCATGAGTCTAACCATCCGTCTACCGTTACTTCTCGCAATCACCCAGGCCTGTGGATGATTAATCGGTGGTCGATAGGTTGCGCTACGTGGAATAATGTGGCTTCGCAAGCATTCATGGAGGAAACGCAGCTGTTGTCGCATGGAGGATTGTCGGCAGGCGAAAGTCTCCCATCGACAAGCTGTTTTTAGCGCGGAACGCCCGAAATTGTTGGTAGTGTTGGAATATTGGTAGCTCGGGTTCATCAGTTGGTAATTGATCAGGTGGCTGTTGATATGAAGATAGGATTCGCCTGACCACGGGTAGAACGAGTGAAATTTTGGACAGGAATCAGCTATAATGGCGTGTAAGTGCTGACAGAATACATGTATGGAAAGACTCAGCTGAAAGCAGCGGAGTTCGGTTGTGGACCACTACATGTCACAAAGTGTTCAGCGTGTGCATTGAGCTGAGGAAAACAGTTCACCTTTATGCAAGGAGTTGTGCATTAGGTAAGCCCTTAAATCTAAGGTAAATAAAGGTTCTATATAAAAGATAGAATTTCTAGTGTTGAATTTGTTTCAAAAACCACTTCATTGGCAGGAGGCGAACTTCATGAGTAGTTGGCCATACGGATATGGATATGGATACGGATATGGCCATATGAATTCCGCAACAATCTACCGTGTCGGGAGTGGGCTCTAGAAACGACGTAGTAGTTGCAAAGCTGACACGATAAATGCAGATCTAAAACGCTTCAAAACATCAATCACATTGTTTTGACTCCTTCACCATGCCCAAATGCATGAATAGAATAACCGCACCAGGACTTGCGAGCGTGTTACCAGTGAGGGGAGCGATTAGCATAAGTTCCTTAAATCCGGCGTGTATAGCCCAAATGGACCCAAAATTCACGTACTCAAACCCATCTGAGCAAATTTTCCCAGTACTCATGAAAACGCACACACCCGGAAAACTGGAAAGGATGCTCAAGAGGGATTGTCAGCTTAAGTGAACCGTAACTAACTGTCACGTTTTCAGAACTGACCCGATTTAAGTTAGATCTTCTTAATATATTATCTGCCACTCACACCATTCAACAAAGGTGTGATGGTCGGAAAAATATCTTCCTGACTGGCTCTTTCACTACTATGCAACTCCGACTACCAACCAACAATAGCTTTCATGCTGAAACAGAAAAATTCAGAGGCAGATCGACTGACCGAAAAAATCTGCTCACCTGCAGATTACTTTGGTGTAAAGGAAAGGCTCGGATGAATCTCTGGTTTATGGTATTTTCCAGATAAGTGTGTTCCACAGCGGTCTCCACATGTTTTGGTTGCCACAAATATCTGAGGGCATCAAGCCCGCTATTTCCCGGCGTGTGTTTAGGAGCCATATTTTTCTATGATGAACGACAGACCAGCAGTGCCAATACTCATGGCTGGACGTAGTGCTTTCCGACCTCCATTCACACGATCCACATTAAGTTGTCGCTTGATGCTTATGGCTGCCTGAGTAATAAGTTATCAAATGCGAGGACCATGTGACTCACGGGATGTTTTCTCCTCTGAACAGATTATGTTGTCAGTGTCGTTTTTTCCAGCTCACAAACGTGCATCGAAGTTCAATGATCTCAGCTGTTACAGTTTCAATCACCGAGGATGTGGAGAATAATGGAATGAGAGCCACGCGCCAGAGGCGATGACCCATTGTGTTCAGTGATAACGGGTGGATCTTCTGATCCAGCATGATATAAAGTGAGATTTACGCGGTGAATACGATAGCTCTGATTCAGTACAGTCATTGGATGCCTGACACAGTCATATCTGTCAGGGTCACTAAAAATTAGTCTCTCTAGTCTCAGCTTCCGCATCCGAGGAGATAGCGTTTGTCGGTCCAACCGACTTGAATGGTAAGGATTTTTAGGCTTCATTACCAAGTCGTAAACTGACCGCCTCTGCACCGTCTTCATCCGATACAAGGCTGAGGGATGTGGGGCCTAAGAGTTAAACAGTCCTCTGGCACAATAATTATATGACCTAACCAGCGTAACCTGTGGAGTGCGACTAGCTGATCGTCAGCGGGGAGTGAGCTTTTCAGGAAACCACCTGGGGTATCTCGGCATTGATGAACTGATGTTTCTACATCGGTTGGTTCGCCTGCAAACGTGGTTTGTGTTTGAACCCATCCAGTCTTTCAAAAGCACTTCACACTTCAAATGTTCGAAACGCATACCAGACCCTTAATCAGAATCATTTAGGTTCTTTATTGTGGACTACAGTCCTAAAAGGTTTGATGCAAGGAAACGATTCATGGGCGTACTCAAAATCCGTGGATGAACGCACCGGCATTATTTCGATCCCCAGTGTGTTAGAGACCACCAGCACCCTGGATGTCCCGATGGTTTTCGCACGATATCCTTGCACCATTTTTGAATATGGGGATAACCATCAAAGAGCTGCATTTTGTTGGTATGTTTTTCTCAATCCAGACACTTTGGGGTAAAGTCGCCAGGATAGCCACAATGGTCTCACGTCTTTCTTTGGTTAGTGCGGAGTGCACATCATCTAGACCGGATGTTTTGTTGCGTTGAAGCAATGGACTTCCGATGTCAATGGCGGACTGATATCGATATCTCACTGAAGTTCATTTAGTCCTTCCAGAAGTTTAGTTGATGAAGACCAGTTAGAATGATTTTAAAAGTATCCAACACATTACCAAGAAGGATGTTCCTCTGAACGGATTAGGTCCCATCTTTTTCAAACTTCGTTCTTCTGACATTCGCCTTCCTCGTACCAGTGGGTCGGATTAGCTGCAACAGGGTGCTGTTGTTTCCTGTTAAAAAGGTATTCTTCATTTCTCAAGCCTTTGTGTCCAAAAGTGTTCCTCTTCAATCCTTGGGCTCTTCATTATTCTGTGTTTGGGGCCCTGCCTGAGCGGTCGTGTTCATTTGTTGCTGGTGTAGTTTTTTAGCTTTAATCAGAGCTACTGATGCTGACAAGATCCAGTATTGATTAAGGAGTGCGAGCAACCCTGGACAGACAGTATCAAAGGCTATGAGCATGGCTTCTTTCACTTCTCTCCGTTCTCATTCAAATCACCACTTTCGAATCTTAGGAGTTTCTCTGATCTGTAGGCGGGGAGGGGGGCGGCGGCTAGATCGGAGGCCAAAACGGACAACAACCTTGTACCGATACTCTGCAGCGCTATATGACTAGTACGCGGTCAAAGTGGTTTGCAGTTGGCAACCTCCGAATCACACGGTGTGGACATTTGTGCTGAAAATCTATTGGCAAGAAATAATTCATGTTCAGGGCTTAAACATAGAAATCATTCCCCGTTGTGTGTGCGGCAAGCGCCAACCCCGAATGGACTGTTAACAGGAGCTTCCTCAAGATTTGGTCGGCTGACATGGGTATCCATCAAACCTGTTAGAATCACGATATCTGCACTTTCTAATGGCTGAATCAACCATGGCTAATATCGTTGGAAGATGTATCTCTTAGTCTTTGGACAGATCACTTGTGGTCTGGTGGTGGTATAAGGAGACTTTGGAGTTTTAACAATGATTCCACATCACTGGTTGTCAGTCTACGCCGAAACGCCCAGAAAAACTGCACGGCTGTTCCATCCATCAGGGATGCAAATTTCACAAAACTCAGGGGGCGATTCTGACCAGCTAGCTTGCAGCTGGTAGTTGAAGAGTGCACCGTGTCCAAATATGAGTCGATTACACTATTTTTCAGCCGCTCATGGCCAAACGGCTAGGTTTTCAATAAATTATCGGGAGGTGACCGTTCCGAATCTTCTCACAGACTTCTGGGATGCGCACTACTGATTATTCCCAACAACAAAGTACCAGCAGTATAATGCTTCTGGACTTTTTAGCATATATTCCGCCTGAGTCTAAAATCACTGATCAGAATGAGAGAGGGTAAATCTGAAAACTAATAAGAAGAAATCAGTTCACCTGGTGCCGTTATTCGGCCACTGAGTTAACATGACCTACCAAAATCTCATTTTAGAAGAATTTTAAGTCGGGAGATTTGTAAACGGGTAGCTTCAACGGTGGCCAGAATTCTGGGTACTCTTTACTGATAGTTGTGTTAGTACCGTGTGTGGGTTTTGCCGTAGTCGCAGTTTTCACGTGATACTTTCTGTCTAGCATGGAGCCTAGACGGAATGATAGCCAGGGGGAGATGGCGCGTTTTTTGAAAGCTGTTTGGGAGGTATTCAGTCCTAGAGTTGAACAGCTGTCCCAATGTTCGACAAATGCAGCTAATTCCACAGAAGACTGGACGGATTTTCTTGTCTGATTAATGGTTAGCTTACGGAAAGTTAATATGTAAGCAAGTCGAAATTTTTCTTCTTCGTACCAAAGGAAGGACAGACTCAAAACGAATAGTTGAAGTTTGATGGCCAGCACGGAGTAGAAAAATTATGGATAACTAACGGACTTAGTAAAAGCGAGTAACAATGAACCAAAAGTGAACTTGACTTCATATGCGCTCATATGAAATGATTCAAAATCAGTTATTTTTCAGTAAACACAAGCCACTGTTATGTCGGCTGATTGTGCATACATGGGTCTGCAATACAGAAGGACCCCCACAAGTGGAGATTTCTGCAAACTGCCATAGGGAATTTCAACATCTACTGTAGATAACTGTTTTGTGAATAAATGCGAAATACTCTTGTTTTCGCTTCTACTACCGTTATGCTTGCTTCATTTGCCCGAGGTTTTCTTGTCGAACATCAAGCAAGGCAAGGTTCTCAAAACTAGTGTGGCCTGAGGGATGTCATTTGGACCAACGTCTACTCTAAATGCACCAACCACAGGGAACTTGAACAAGTTTTCCAACGGCTGTTCAACGCAGCCCTTTATCACGATTCAGCAAACCACCTGACGAACTGAGCACAGGGATTCCACTTGAGGGGTTTTCATCTGGTTCTCAAGCACAATTCTTGCCTAATATCTCTAATATGACTGACTCTTCGGAGTGTGGCTTGTGTGTGATTTGGTTGGTCCGTTGGAAATTTGAGCTTTGTTGCCATCCGACTCACTTGCCGCTGACCAGCTTGGTGAATTTGTCCATTTCGTTAGACCTATTTCTATGTCCCAACTGGCCCGTTTCCTTTGCTTGTGCCTCACTTTTAATCTCCCTTCATACTTCTGATTAGTTAATTATCTGCTTCTATTTTTGACAATTTTTGTCTTTTGATTTAATTCATATACTCGCAAATCTTGCCTCCTTATGGTATATGGTTCTATAGTTTGTTGGTTTATGGGGCACTTTCCCGTTTTTTTCTGAATTATTCATTAATCGTCTCTTAGCTTTGTCTCGCCAAGCTTCTTAGTTGCTGGTCCAGGTCACGTCATTCTGCACACTCTAGTGGTCCGCAGATTTGGACATTCCCTTACTATTTCTCCTGAATTCTTCCCAGGTTTCTTGTAGATTTTTCGGCTTGGTGGTGCTGGAGCTCCGTTATCTTAGATGATTGAGAGATTTGTTCAACCTGAACACAATCGTGGGTGGATCGCTCTTTTGTCAGACAGCATACAACATTAACATAAAAATCTACCGATTCCTGAAGAATAGTTCACCTTAATACAGAGAGCAATAGACGACAAGACAATTCTCGTAAGCATTTCTGATAAAAATTCAATCCGGCCTGGGTGCGAGCCGTTTCATAGCCTTAGCGCTCCAAAGCACAAATCACATTACGCTTGGGTAACCTGCTTGTTCAACTGCTGACCGGAATGTCACGGGTTCGAAGCCCCATGAGTTTCGTGAGATGCGCAGTGCTGATGAATTCCAACAAGGATGAAATTGGCTGTACACTTCTCGGCCTTTCAGTATAGGTTGGCTTCACTGACAGGATGAAACCTCTACTGAAAATCCTTCCTTCAGTCATGCAACTGACATCACGTGATCCAATGTTGACTGGATTCTCAAGGGACAGGAAACTTACGATACTTATAATATTTTCCCTTTCTGGGGTGATCACTTCCAGCTTGTGGGTGGTTTGAGATTCCGAAATGTTTTTTTGACACCATGCGGTCTCTATATGAACCTGTGGAGCTCACATTACTGTTGCTTTAAACAAGAGTGTAAAAAACTGCACAGTGCTCCGTACGGTGCCTGGCACAACACTTTAGAAGTGCGCAAAATGTCTACACGTAGGCACGATGCGATACATTCATCCGTGGCAAAACGGGATGAAAAAGCTAGTAATCGAGCAACTCACTTTCCCATGTTAAATATGAATTTGGCCCAAATTCGTAAGTGTGGGGTGTGTAAACTCAGGTATGTTACAGACGACAAAAATAATTCCGAAATTCCCACTGACATTAGCTCATTGAAGTCGTCGTACCGTGGCCCATGAGAATATCATACTGATCGACCGAAAACAATGTACTGAGTGATGCATCTTTCGGCAGCTGAGTAGCACGCTTTTGGGAATTTTTGACTGGATTAAACCAACAGTCAGCTGCCCAGTAGGTACACTGGATATCATATTCTTTTGCTGGCCATAATGCGAGTTTTGTCAAGCCTTGTTACAATCTCCTATGGGCAGCTCCTGTCTACTTAAGCAACTGGATCAAAACGTTTACATTCAGAAAGGAATAGTTGAAGAGCTACATCGATTTGCAAAAAGATTTTCTTATTGACGTTCCCCCTTCGCGAGTAAATTTCTATTGGCCAATCTATGAGCAGAATTTACGCTTTGCAACTCTGAAATATCATGGATTTTCTGAGCAATGGTCAGAATACTATGCGTGTGCTGATATCCATCCACTAAACCGACGTATGGCATTTGAATTTTAGTGAACAGTAACCCTTAGAGAAGGCGCAAACAAAGAAAAGGCTTTCCTTCGCAGATATGTGAGAATGAATCATGTCATGCGGGAAGCTTAATGGTGAATCCCATTTAATTGGGGGAGGCATTCGTGCGCAGCTCAAACATTCCGTACATTTGCATGACGTGATTCGTTTAGTTGTTCCGACTTACTTCGCAAAACTGATACCTTAATTGATATAAAACGACGAAGGCTATGTCTTTGTGCATACAGTAACTTGAGAAGTCTCGAAGCGTGCCATAAAACTCCCTTTGTTATGGAAACTTTTAAGTACAAAACAGCGTAGTGGAATAAGATGTTATAAACCGATGTTTCGGATTTCCACAGTCGACTGAACACGAATTAAGTGCAGCTTTTTTAAGGTCCGCTATCGTGTCTTCTGAATGGTGTGTTCCTGAGATCAATTGACAGCCAGATGGGACCAGCGTGTGTGGGTCTGTTAGCTAGTCATATGTGCACGCATGTGTGTAATCCGATTAGGATGACACGGGGCCCAAAACGACTCCCGCGTTTTCCTCCACGAAACACAACCGAGTTCAGAAAACTTGAACGCGACTTAGCCATTGCACCTCAAGCCATCAGATCAACAGCACACATACTCCTGTCAGGATTCCACACACGTGGAACGGGCGTGCGCTGAAGCACTGGAGGTCAATCAATAGCATAGCAGCACAGCATAGCAGCCAAATGTCGGGTTGTAATCTCAAAGATGACGCCTCACAGGCAGCACAACAGCAGACGGAACATCCTAGTCAAAGTATACACGCAGTCACGCAGACACACGCAGAGCTGACACGTACAGCACACACTGATTGCAGCTGACTGCCTGGCTAACTTAGCAGGCTGCTAGTTTGGTCGAGGTTTAAGGCAGACGGAGAATCAGTCATGAGGATATCTTCCGATTAGCACCCTGGATCAGCCTTGGATGTCGGCTGATAGGCCCTGTCGATTATTGCGAGTGCGTAAGTTTTACGGCCGCGGGGTGGGGAGTGAAATCATGCTGATCGGGTTTGAGTATGTAATCTTCCGGGCAACATACCTCATCTGATTACTACCCTTCGGTGCCACTGCAAATTTTGTTGGTCTGTTTGGGTTAATAAGTGGACAGCAGGTTTTTTAGGGAATCAGATTATCTGAATTTCCGGTCGAATATGAATGTATGCTTCAGTTGATGACTCGTATTGACTGATGACGGCACACCTGCTAGTTCTACGCCTAGACCATCCCCACAGATACTTGGCGATTTCATCCGCCTTGTCCATCAGCTGTTGTGACGAGAAGCGTAGTGCCCATCTCAAAGTCTCAGCATTTTCGAAGTCTGTTTAGTGCATATTCTGCCTTTACTGGCTCCTCCACTAGTGCCCAATAATCATCTGCATTTCGTGGTGGTATGCTTATTTTGTCTCACTCATTATGATGCAAAGTTTCCCAGCATTTTATCCTACTTTGATATTGGTGCAGTCATCGCATTTGATTTTGCAAACATAACCCCTGGTCCTTTTATGTCTTTTTAGTTTTTGTGCACAAATCGCAGAAAATTAGGTGGCATGGTCAGGCATTCGGTTCTCCGGTTCAGAGCAGTGCAAATTATTTGGGAATGTGTTCAAAAGTCCTTGTAATCTGTCGGCGCTAAGTTGGGCCTATGTATTTGCTGCCATTACTGGCTTGCTACAGGTAAAAGTACGAGACAGTAAGGTGAGTATCAGACTTGTTTGGGTTACGCCCATGTGTGTGATGTCTGGTTTATGCAGGATTAAAAACCCGAGTCAAAATAATGGGTATTATTAGTTAACTAGTTTATGTAACCCTAAAAATGTCTACCAGTCTCGCCAGTGTATGATTTAGATGAGACATTTGCACACGGTACGGTGTCTGTGGGTTCTGGTTTACCTGCGGCAGCAAGGTCGTAGTACGAAATGAGTACAGGGTGTCCATGAGAATTTCTATGCGTGCTTCGTGAGGTTTTATAGTGTGAGGTTAGCTTACCAAAGACTGCTAGCTGCTAGACTCCAGTAGTTACACAATAACTAAACTGTTGCAGAACATTCGGTGGATTTATTCCCAAACAAAAATTTTCCGTCAGGCCATGGGGTTACCAGCCGTGTTTTGGAATTTTAATTCACACGTGTAACAAATGGACAATAGTTCCTTCAACTGGTACACTAAATCGGTGTTTGATGTCAGTTGAAATTATAAGTCGGTTAATGGGTGGCAAACATGAAGCTGACCGGTTGGAGGTGCTGAACGCTAGAATCACTTTCAATCTGGCTTGAAATTCACTCCTCCCGGGTGAGTAAACTCCGGTTGATGGTTCGTCTCGAGTGCCTTTTGAAAATTCCAGTGCCGCGTAGATTAGTCTATGCTAAAACAACTTGATGAGGACTGGAAAGAGGAAGCAAACTTCTGTAGGTTAGGACACTGTGTGTTTTGTGTCCACACCAGTCCTGTTGAGAAATCTTGAGTGCTTGGGAGTTTCCAGAAACTCGGTTGCCCGTTGTGCATTGCCCGAAATCTCCAAATTTTTCATCCCTTCTTCCTGCCACTGTCGTCCCCTCACTTAGGGTTTCACATTCATTTGGATTTTTTGGTGGGTCGTCTCTTTGTGACATGCGCTCACGGTTTCTGATATGCAGCTTCCTGGACGTTCGTCTTATGTAAGCAAGTTTCACTCTTCATTTATGTTCATCAAACAGTCTGTCCTCCGAACGTCAATTTTTCTGTTCTAGAGCGCGACTGTTACCTTGGCCGTATTAGGCACCCATCTGGTAACTTCAGAGGTCCACGTATATCCGAGTCCCTGAAGATCTTGACTTGCATTTGTGCTGATTTTATTCGACTCCCTCCACGCTTAATATTCTAATTCGACTAAATATGGATAGACTGATTTTAGTGTACATTTCATTTGGGTAGGATGGCGACCACACCCATCAGCGGACTGGTCTGTTAGTTTTAGGGTTGGTTATCAATGTCTCATAACTGGACCAGACTTGTAAATAGCTCGCTTGTGTTGGGAGCGGAACGTGGTCTTGATGGTTTACCAACCCATTTTGGAACCAGCTATTGACTTATTGAAGTGATCCGTTCAATAAAGCGGTCGTCGACACTCGCGAGGGATCCGTTATTTATCCAGTGAAATATTTGGGGATATGTTGAACTTTCGTTACAGAAAACGGCAACAGAAACTGCACGATGTAATCAAATTCGGAATTTTTCACGAAAAAATGTATGATGTCGTTCATGGGCATTCAAACACGTAAACCAAGTAGACCTTTGACCGCATGCACAGAGTAGGTGTTGATCGGAAGACTATCAGAAGACGTCACACGCCAGTCGTGAGCAAGGCGATTGTCTGATGAAATCAGTGACAGAAGCCGAGTTTGATTGATCCTTCTAACTGGAAATACTTCCAGTTCCGTTGTTGCTTACCGGATCATAATCACACCGTCATTCCTGTCGGAGAGCTTCAGGTATTTTACTGAGTCCTGACAAACCACTCGAATGATTGCTGTTGCCGACGCAATATCCAGCCGCACAAACGTGACCTATTTCCGTGAAGAATTGTCACAGAAAAGCTGAGGCGGTACAGACGAGCAATAGTTCTGAACCGGAGCTAACTACCGACTGTGTGATATTTGACAATGACACAACATTCAACCAGTACACAATGAATAATGTACAAACTTCTTTTAGACAGCAATCTCTTATTTTCTATGTTTAAATGATCTCCCTGAGCTACCTTGCTCATTTAGATAAGGTGATGAATTTCTTTGGAACGAATTCCGAATGATTCGTTTTTGTATACAGAATTCTTTGGTTCAGGGTATTGGCGGTCTGATGTCAGCACCTTAGGAATTGGGGTCAAGATGTCTCCTTGGCTAAGGCGCGAACTTACTGACCGGAAGATCCGTGGCTCGAAAACAACCTCGGTATCCTGATTACTGCGGTCTTGGCTTGGGCAACCTGACGGTATTCTGTCTCTCGCGCTTCTCTAGAGTGGCGCGGCAGCTGAGCACCGAAAAAAAGCTACTATTATTTTCACCTTAGGAATCCCCATGGAGTCAGTCGTCCACCGCGTGACTCCAGTGGGCGAATTTTTTTATAGGAAATGAAGTAGTATCGTTTAAGTTCCCACCTACATAATTCATTCTATTGGGGACAGCCTGACACGAAATGTTCGGATGAGCTCACCTTTAATCTAATGACAAGGTCAGTTAACGCGTTACCAAACCTGCAGGCGTGGAACTGGATTGGGTTGTGTTGAAAAGCATCATGATGTAGCGGCAGCGTATGCGGTGGCTCGCAGCACAAGCCAAAATGTGTGTCCGAAGCGTTTACTTATTTGGTTGGATTTTTCGTGCTTGAGTACGCAGTTGGTCAAACCATACTATATGAATACGGATCTGTTCTGTGTATTCATCTACTTATCGAACTTCGTACTCAGAGGGAATACGGGGGCATTCAGGTCATTTGTTCTACCTTCCCCAAACGATTTCGGATGAAAGTAACGTTAGAAAAAAATACAAAATTCCCATAAAAATTTTAAATGAAAAACGTGGGACGAAGAAATGACTCACGTTGTATACAGTTGTGTTCGTGATATTTCCTCAACCCTGATGAAATATGTTACTTTGGGTTCGCTTACACTAAAACTTTCATGAAAAGACGTCAATCAGCTGCACGAACTTGGCCAGGCACTAATTTATTTCCTAGGTCTCTCTGTAGGGAACAAAATGGGTACATCCGTTTGGCAAGAGAATGATTTTTTAAAATGGAGATTCCGTCCTATAACTGACTCCAGCCTATGCTGAAAGGTAAGCTGATTCAGCCTTGTTGAGAATCATCAGCAATGTACAGATGATGAAATTTTGGGTGTAGAACATCCCAGTAATTACTTTGAACATTTAACCTTTCAGCCAAAAGCGGTTGGTCACAACCGTGATTAACGCGTACTTAGAAAGAAGATAAATAACTATTTTTGACTCAAGCATTTGACGTGAGAAATCAGAGAGCTTTTCGAAAACGTAGCTGCCGACTCAAAAGTGCAGTTGTCAGATTCTGTCCGGGCATTATGGGGTAGTATTTCGTGGTGACGCCATCGAAACAGGCGTCTACAAAATCGGTTGAAGTATTTACCAAAATGGACTTTATTCTCTCACCGTTTCAGAGACATTACGATGACCTACAGCAGCAGTTTTCGAAAACATGATTTCACTTTCCGATAATGAGTAAATTGGCTAAAATGTGGAAGCGCGACCAACATGTGCTCGTGTGGATGAATTGGGGAGAGAAAAAACACAGAGCTGACTGAATCGCATCATTCAGACGAAAGTATGCAAAAACAATGCATATTCGGATGCTGGTATCCACTAATTAAAACACTTCTATTTCTTGAAAAGTTTGAACGGTACAATGAGAACATGCAAGTATTTCCTCCTGTCTCGTCATTATCAAGTCCAGACGCCGAAAATACAGGTTTTATAGCAACACCCAAGAAAATTATACCACTTGATCTCTGATCGAAAAGGTCATCCGATTAGAAGCAATTGATGTGGACCTGAAGCTGCCTTGGACTCGTTGACGCAATGAGTCCTATTTTTCGTCAGGCCGGCTGACTTACCCGGTGAGTAGTCACCTAATAAAATTTGTTTCGATAGTTGCTATAGGACCTTGAAGGGAACTCTCCACGAAGTAACTGAAAACACTTCGATATTACATGACCGGTTTTACTCTTCTTCATTCTCATCGGGTAGCCACACTCCTCAGGTTTTCGTCACTTTTGTACAATTTGAGCTGAAGTAGAAAATGAGGTTGACGAAAACTACAGTGCTGCGTCCACCTGGTGAAACCCAAGAAGGATGATACCGGTCGTGTGTTGTCCAGAAGCCTTCAACAAACTTAGGTGTAGTGTTCCTTTAATAAATTATGCTGTGATATCCCCAATATAATACTAAAACATGAGGGCTTTATGCAGTACATTCAGTTGGAAATTACCACAAACGGGGGATTTAGCTGAGATTCAGGTGAGTCTCACGTCAAAACCAAATTGGTGCGCAAATGCGTGCATTTCTGGTATAGAACCTGTTTTCTTCCGTCAGTGTTTTTGAAAGTAAGGAAAAAATAAAACTGCATGCATTTAAGTCTCCAGTGTAAGCCTCACTCTATTCTACATACAGCTAATGTCCGTTCGGTGACGGAATCCTAACATAATCCATACTAGAATCTGGTTTCTTGTCTGGTGTGATCTGAGGTAGGAGAAATTTGGTTGCGTACCAATATATCTAGTGACCTGCTCTATGGACTGTTCCAAGCCGCTCCTCCTGTGAAACTTTGTAACAGTTGGTGGCATTCCCATGTACGTGAAGGAAGGTGTTGTCTAACATGTCACCAGCAGGATTTCTGCTCGTCAAGCTTTCGGGTCTAGAAACTGATTAAGAAGTGACTATCAATTTATCGTGTTGTGATATCCACACATTGTTCTAGGTTCAACAGTGAAGGATCTGTCAGTGAATACCCAGTCTAATTCCAATGGGTATAGTTCCTTTCCAGACAAGTGCCATTGTATTTTCGTACTGACCCAACTCGTTTTCTATCAGTCGGCCTAATCTAACTAGTACTGTGAACTTATATGCGAATTCTAAGGCGCAACTTGCTCATTTATTCGTAAACGACATTTAGGTGTTTGCAACAAGTAGCTCTATCCCGTTGCCCCTTTTGATCACCACACTTTAACCACCGATTTAAAAAGTCCGAGGCTTCTTTGGCTAAAAAGGTGTTCTTCCACAAACAGCTTCTCTCTCTACCTTTCATCCACACGCTTTATTATGTTGTGTGTATGTAGGTATGCTACCGCAGGTGTGTGAATGAGCCTCCGCAAAGGGAAAAAGAACACAATCGGTAGGCAAGTAGACCTATCTGAAGGGCAGTAACAGTCAAGGGTGTTCAACGACGAACTTGGAAACCGAGCGACGGCTGACAAGGTGCGTCATGAAACTGTTACATACTACAACCCAGCAGCTGGGAGATAGTGAGAACAGCCTAACAAGCTCGCATTGCTGTTTAATGCTTTAAATGGCAACACGATCCGAAGACAAATTCGAATTTCATTCGGATTGTAGAGCCTAGCGCACGGCAAGTGCACACTACACACTCGACAGTAACGACTGCTGTGCCGGTTGAATACCGCCCATATTTGTTGCTTCTCTGGCGGTAAAAGTTGATTGGGTAGCCGTACTGCTCGGTAATGCATGATTTCCTAACACACCAAAAATTTGCTATGTCTAACAAGATGTATCAATGCTTCTTCATCCTAAGACTTAAAACGCTTACTGATCAGATTTCTTCTAGTCTCGATTCCTCACTGAGGACACATAAGTCACCAACGACACGACCACATATTTGTTCAGTAATAGCCTCCCTTAGAGAAAAGCTTGGTGCCGAACATGTAACAGTGATCACACATGTACCCAAAGAAGAGACATCAAGGTAAAAAGACCTGTCTGTAGATCCAGACGGAAAAAGTCTTGTTACATCCATGCTTGGCGCAGACTAACATCAACTTACCAATCTCACCATACCCATTAGCGAGAGATTAGCTAATGTACTCGGTTGCCTCAGCATCGGATAAAGATATCAGTACCTTGTATTCATAGCTTCTAGATATTTGTAAGCCCCCTGAAAGTGTTGAGAGTAGGTCTCACCTGATAAATTTGATTCAGCCAACCATACTCTGGCAAGATGGTTTGTTATTCAATCTCACCCACTGTCAACTCGGTCGTCTGCTAGGAGGTACCATATTTTTGATCTTTACTTCACTTTTACTCACGTGAATTTCTTGCTCAAAACAGTCTCTTGAGGTAGGTCAGCACATAGCATGGTGATTGTTTGTGGTTATCGCCGTTTTGAAATGCACTCAAATCTACACGGCGAATTTTATGAACTCATATCAAAGTGCTTTGAGAGGTTTCTACTCAAAAGTGTCCTACACTTTACTTATGTCTTTTTTCACCTGCTCCAAGCAAGCACTTTCTGGTTTATTCCATTTTGGTAGTGTTAGAATCATTTCACTTCCAGGAAGGAAAATGGTGTAACATGATGGACTTTTCTGGTCCCTTCACACCCTTTTTATTTTAATCAAGGCTGAATGATCCTCTTCAGCTGCTGCCTGTCTTAAGTAATCGTTTTCATCCTTCCTTTTTTAACCCATCGTCCGCCTGTCTCCTCGGAAAAATTCATCAGTGTTGCAGTAAGAACAGGAGCAACTGCTGCGAAAGGGTGATCAGTCTGAACAACGGCAAAAAGGCTTCATAATCATCGCAAGCTTTTATGGAGCAGCAGGAGCATCAGCTGCAGACAAGTGATAAACGCTTTGGGTCACCCACAGCACGAACCAAATCTGCGACTACGTCACTTGCAATCATCGCTCCTGAGCCTGAACTGAAGTAGACTCTGGCATCCAACAGTGATGACCCAAAAAAATGGACACATTTCTCATGCAAATCGTGCTACCAAAATGTTCTAGTAGCTGCTAAAGACGCAATGACAAATCTGTGAAGTAGACATCCTAGTGAAGAAGCTAGGTAAAGCATACCATCCACAATAATATGACTACGCTTTTTTCACTGAAAGGGCGTGACTTCGTCTTAAAAGCTGTTTACTTTCTCCCAGCTCAGCAGGTGAGAAATCTGATCAAGAAAAATTATGCAGGCAATCCTGTGCCTCTTGATTAAGGTGTGTACCAGGAACATAAGTGGAATACTGAATGCTGATTAAAGAAGAATGCACCGCCTTTGTAATAACATGGGTGGACGGCACAAAATAACTCGCAGGGCGATGACAATCCTGATAACCAAATTAGAATTATTTAGGGCGGAAATTCAGGGCACGAAATAACTCAGCCTTCAAATTTTGAGGAATACTTAGTCAGTGTGTTGAAGTCACGTCAATTCTGAGGCGATTATAACAACAAGATGTTTAAACCACCTTGCATGCTTTGCCAACTGCGGCGCCGTCCGCATTATTTATCAGGGTCCACGATCGTCGTCAGATCTCCGTTGAAAGTGAACAGAAACGGCTAAATAACAGTCCCGTGGGGCAAGCTGAATTCGCCGATGAGAATCTTCGACGACTTTCGGCCAATCTGAACGTACCCCTCTGGTCGATGAAATAGCTGCGTAAGAGGGAGAGAAGGAGTCCTCTAATGCTCGTCCCGGAAATTTCATATAGCTGATGGGTTTGACCGGCTGAATCAAAGACGCTACTATGTACCTCAATCTGACATTAAAAGCATTTTTTTCACTGTGGAGCCAAGACAGCTACTGCATCCATGATAAATCAGCCTTGTGCATTAATCGATGTGCACCACCATAGAAGCTCAGCGAAGTTCATACAATGCCAAACGGTGTTCGTTAAAAAACTTACAAAAAATAGAACTGCATTAAATTGAACGGAGTATTGCTGGATCATTATGTTTTTGCATGCTTTTGTTTCTTGTTGCAACAAAATTTCTAGGACAAGGCGGAAGGTATTACCGATTTCTTTACAGGAAATCAACCTCGTCTGACCAATGTTCACAATGTTTCATATACATAAATCACCAGCGAAACCGTTGCAGGTATAAGGTGGCTGGCGCCCGTGGGATCTGTACAGATCATACCTTAAATATACCCACTGCTGCTCATGCCGGCAGTTTTGGCAGAAATCGGAGACCAGGTGAAGCTGCGTGATAATCTTCAGACAATTATTTGCAGCAGAATGGTTGAGGGGTGGTCAGTCTCGAGGGCGTCTATCTACAATAACCTAACATCCAGGAACCACAATGATTCCACAGTGCCTAAGCCGAGGTTGATAGCTTTTATTAGGTAAACAGTTAATTATACATCTAAGTGTTGATCACTTGGTTAACTCAGATTATTTATCCCGTTTGTTTGTGCAAGTTCCACGCTTTATTTTACTAGGATACCTATTTTACTCGATACCTATCTGAAACAGTTACTCGACACATGCTGCGGATGGAAAAACCAAAGCATATTATGGGCACAGCGGCAGCTTACCTGATTGATACAATTCACCGGATCAATCCTATTGAGTTGCTTTGCCTGATGTATTCAGCGCATTAAGTTTGATAGACAAAAACACTCGACAAAACAGATATGTCAGCCAATTCTGTGTCAACACAAACGTGAGTTCACTTGTCCCGGCTGACCAACTGCCCCTCAGAACACTTAAGTCGGGGTTATTAGAAGGAACTCAAACGGCCCGCCCCAGTGAAATGTGGTTGTTTGCTGATTTGGCTCAGAATCGGATAACGATATGATCTGACACGCTGACCCAGAAAATGTGGTATCTCAGCATAGTCTTTGCCTATCGTACCACATACCAGGTAGCCTTGATGCTGAGGCGGCTGCTACGAGACCCGTCTTCCACTACTTTGATGTACAAAAACACACGTGCGCCCACACTAACATACATTTTTCATTCTCGCCTAAGGGACTTTGCATTGGATCACAGCTGAGTGATGGGTGGTCGCTCGGGTTAAGGTCTGATTTGGGCCATAGCATGGTGTACCGGAATGTAATTTTCCCGGCTGATCCAAAGTCTGTTCTAACTGACTTTGAAATTCGCTTGGTTAAATATTGTATAGTGACCTTTTTGCTTCCAAAGTCGGCCGATGGATAAAGATAAGCACTGATTAACACATATGCATGAGTTCAGGCAAGGTTCACTACAGTCTGTGTTGGATTAAAGAAAGCACACCAATGAGATTTCCTAGGGACTGCATGCCATTACACTGCTCAAATGTGGTTATTATACCACGCTACGTAGAAAAAGAGGAGAAGAAAGTAAATTTCTCACAATGATTTTGGTTTTTTAAAACATGCAGTAAATTTGTTGCCAAAATCAGCTAGAGGACTGTTCAGCTGCGGCTTTTTGGAGATAGTAAGTATGTGAATAGCATCCCGTACTCTCTAAGCTGAAAAACTGAGACATCTGTAAAAACCTCTCGGTTTTCCAGCGTAAAGTGACCTCATTTGCAAGATAAGACTTCAAGTAAACTAAAAAACCCATTTAAAAAGCGTAGGCTTTTGTGTGCTTTGGATGTCACATTGTGGGACTAACTCCGCCTTTAGACGGGCGACCTAGTGGAGTCTGTTCAGAATATAGGTTCGGAAAGAATGCTTTGACGACCTAGGCGTGTAGACATCGTCACAAGCTACATTCTTCCAGATTGGGACGAGTGCTGTAAACACCACTGGCATGCTTTATCATGAAGCAAAGCTAATTCCCCTGTTGCCGATTTGCTTTCGACTATAGTGGTGACAATGGACAAGTACGGCAACATTGGTTTACCGGGTAACTCATGTTTAATCCTTTACATCGGATGGTGTTCTCTATAATAATCCTGAAGACGACCAGCTGAAAGAAAAACAAAGCAGCGAACGAGAACTAACGACCAACTAGACTGGGAAAAGTCACACTCTGCTTGCTTTAAATATTGAGACTTCACCAC
>SJOL01007384.1:911038-949979 GCA_004794785.1 Opisthorchis felineus
ACACGTGCTGCACTGCCGTACGAACATGACAATTTATTTGAATAAAGATTCATAATGAAAAAAAAGGAAAAAGGCGAGACAGTGGGACCTAAGTTCGTTGGGCTTTACATGATGTCTTTTAGTAAAGTGGCCGTATAAATCATATAACCAGAAACTGCGTCAAGTCCTCCGACTCATTTGTTCAACCGTTTGGTGGCATTTTCCGCATTTTCAGGATGGCAACCAAACTATCAAACACAGTCTTCTCACGTGATTCCAAGTGTTCCCATGATAAAATGGAATCATTAAGCGAGTCAAGTGTCATACTGAGTACACTTGTGTGAACAATGAATTTTCGTCCGACGAAAAAGTTGACAAATATAGGTAAATAGAAACATGTTTCTCATTAACGGAAAAAATAAAGTGATCTCTCTTAGCAGCTAACAGTCGATTTTCTATAACCCAGGTAGTCGTTCGTCCTTGCTGAATTACTGCCATGGCAAATGAAACTAAATTACCGGTTACTCTTAAGATTACTAAAAACTCTTCAACAGCCCACGACCGGTTCAAAGTTATCAAGTGATCTCTTTCAAATAAATTTTATGATCGAGACCATCATGAGAGTTTCAAATGGGTTTATTTGAGTCTCCTGTCGAAATCAATTTCGTATGCAAATGACAGTAGTTGTTATATTACTGGTCATTTCAAGATATGTAGAGATTTTCTATGCTGACGAATGGCATAGACGAGTGATTCAAGTAAGTCTCATTTCATTTGTCGCTAACACCACGACAGGTTTTAAGTGAGTAGGAGTCAATCACTTGACTGATCAGCCGCTGGTGGATGAAGACTTTTGTATTTAACTACTGGTCACGAGGTCACTGGTTCGAACCGCCTCAGAAATTCGTAAAACAGCCGAGCCGTGCTTTTCCGCTTCTCAGTAACGACGGATTTCATTTGAAAGTTGAGATCTATACGTAAATGAGTAAGTGGCTGAAAGTTAGCTCTATTGTTTCATATGTTGCACCCCAAAAATTGGCAAATCATTTGAAGATGCCTCAACCGCTATATTGAGAAGTCATAAGGGTCGTACTTACGTCCTGTTACTCAACGAATGACGACCCTTACAAGTAAAATTTCTTCCTGTAGGTGAAGCCAGTGTATACTGAAAAACCTATTCCTAGTGGGAGAGAGTAGCAGTGACGAAACTTGAGAGTTTCGAACACCCGACCTGCAGGCTATTAGCCTAGACCTAGCTGATTGGGATATAGGCAGGAAAAGCGGTGTGGTTAAGTTGCATTTAGACAAGATAGATAACGTCATTAATCCTCCAATCAGAGAATCCACGTAACGTGGTCATGTCGCTACATGTTGCCTGGCTCCCCGAATAAGTAGGCCGCAGACGTAAGTTTCCCTTGTCGAGTGATTTATTCTTCTTGGCGATGTTTGGAATATAGGTAGCTCGGGTGCGCTGCTTGGTTGTTGGTCTGTTCGCCGAGCTTGGCAGTTGGATTGCAAACGTTTCATCACTAATCGAGGTGACATCGTCAGTGCGGGGTTGAGTGGGCTGAGTAATGAATATTGGTTGGTAATTTGAGGAAACTTTGGAATTTTCAACAGAGTTATAGTCTTGTAAGTAAAGCCAAGAAGCACTGTGCAAAGTTTCTTCCTTACGGTTTCGTCAGCAGTGCCCACATGACGAAACTCCAGTTTGTTTAAAAAACATTTTCCTTATATGAGGAGCCACTGAGCAGGTGACGTGGATTCTGAGCTTCATGAGTTGCATGTTTTTTATTTAAATGCATTCAATCAGTCACTGTTACGATGTGATCAACAGTGCTCTACTACAGAGGTTCAATGTACCACCGGTTGCGATACGTCAACAACGTACTCTGAAGCAATGCACCCATATTATCATTGTGATGTGAGATGTAAGAATGCTATTCATACACGGACAGCTCATCTCTGTCATGTGTCCTCAGGGCTTCAAAGCAAAACTCAAGGTAGTATAAATGTTTGGTTTGAAATTTTGGGCAACCATTGAAACATTGGGTACGATAAAGGAAGAGAAATTCTAGTGTGAGCCGAAACAGGCTTTTCACAGGCTTGGATCTCTATGCTACGTGCTTGCTGCTGGCAAAATAGCTGGATGGTTCAGATACGCACTGCTGATGGTTCCTAACGAGAATAAAACATCTTCACGGTGCCTCTGGTCTTTTCAGCATAGAATGGCATCACTGATAGGATGAAACCTCTACTAGTTAGTTGGGTAAATGCGCAAAATTTGCGGAGTATATAAAAGCAATACTATTTCGTTCATATTTTCTGGGAAAATGTGAATAAAAAGCCTACAAGCTGTCGACCAAAATAATTCAGTCTCTAATATGGTAATCGTTATCATCCTTAAGTTCCTTCGCAACCTCCTCACCATCACCATCACCACCATTGCCGGAATCGTCACCACTACTTTACCGAGATTCAAGCTTAATCAATATTTTAGCCCCCTTACACTCTTTGCTCATAGGCCCACCCTTGGTTAGGAGTAATGCCACCGATTTTCAAATTATATTACGCTGTTCTTTTTCACAAAAATGTTAACTATCAAGTTATAAGAACAAGACAGTGTTTACTTCTGACCTACATCTCTTGACAGTTTTAATAATCTTGGTGACGCAAGATTAGAAAAGGTAAATAGTCACCCTTTCCACCTATGTGAACATAAAATCCGACCCTTCGTTTGTCAAGGCACATTTTAATTTTAGACGGATACTTGCACTGACGTATCAGTTGGAGTTCGACAGTAAATAACCGTTAAGTTCCTATACATCTGAATCATACTTGACAGGATACATTAACACTGAAAGGTCGTGGCGTAGAAAAAATCATTTGGCGCGTGCGCAACTAAGTATGCGTTCCATTGGGCAATTCGCTGCAACAGACAATGTGTAAATGATTTAGTAAGACTGAAAATTCAAGCAGACCGCAGGACAACTCTGTGCTGACAACGTCCGCAATTCCGAAGTTTTTCGCCACTCAGACAGGAAAGGGGAAAGGGAGTTTGCTTTTTCAAGTGCACAACTGTTTTTCAGCTTACTAAAGAGAGATTAAGGTTACTGCTTTAGTCTTTCTGATCTTTTTTGACAGACATTGTCACAATAAAGTAAAGTAAAGTAAAGTGAGCTTCCACAGTTTGTGCCATTAAATAGCTGGAAGTTTGGTTACATATACCTTTTAAAAGAGAAGACAGACATGAGGTTTGTGTAGAGCTACTTTTACACATTTCAAGACTGAGATGAAAACGAGGCCACACATGCCAACCTATCTTTGACCTTTAGAAGTAAAACATTTATCCGGTTGAGAAGACTAAGAGTAGCTGCCCATTCCCGATGAATCCGCAATGTTAGTAAAAAGTAGAGTTCTCCTTGAGTCTATCAGGTTGGCTATTACTATCAAAACACTGGTATGGAAGACGATGTAGCGACGGCGAACTCTTCTATCAGATTCTCCAGACACCTTGATCATCAAGCACACTAATAATACCGCACTGAATAATCTTACTTATTAGTTTTGCACAAAACGATCAGGTGTTTGGATGACCACGGATTATTTTGTACTCTTGTGGTGGAGGAGATATACTGAAGCCCCATATGATTGTTAGAATTGAAATGCGCACTTACCGTGCTAAACAGACGTCGGTTACAAGGAAACCTTGTGTCTAACAACCAACTTCTCCAACTTTTTCGGATTGCTAAATCATTCAGGATAGTTTGCGCAAAACTCACGAGGCTCAACTATTAGTTTCACAAAATTTCAGTGAAGTTCGGAGTTTTTTGGCAGCTGCAACTGCTGAAACATGTCACTAGGCACACTGTGTTCTTCTGGTGCTAGCTCATATGGCAATGAAACTTCCGTGGAGCGGATGCTGACGTGGGCAGTCAAGCGCTGTCACCTCAAAAAAGTGAACACCCTAAACAGCTAGTGTGTTTCATTATGAAGTTTGTGTTTCTCATTTGACCGCAAAACGGTAACAAGGTGTCCGGTTGTCACCACCAATTTGTGGAATCTGCTTCCAGAAATTTCGGTCAAGAAGAAAACTTGAAGGGCCTGATAAAAAATAGTCACCATTGAAGGATTTTCCTGTACCGTAGATATATAAAACAAATGAAGGTGTTTAGGTTTAACACAGGTTTTATGAATAGATATATTGCTCTCGTAGCGAACGTAGGGGCTGATTTTTTTTGTCAGTTTTACTCGACCTACAGAAAAGCAATGGAATCATCGAAGGTGCGTGATGAATCAATAATTTTCCAGTACCTCTTTAACTTTTTACACAAAGTGCTCGGATATCCGAGCGGTCCACGCCGTGCAACTTCTTTTGTGAGACCAGTTCCGAATTCCTGCATGGACACTGCAAGCTAGTTGCCAGCTTCCATTTGAGCATTTTGTACACATGTTTCATCAGCAATTGTCTTAAAGTTTACTTTTTTAAGGTCAACTAAAAACATTGCACAAGATGTAGACTGGCAAATGCATTCTATCTCAACCTCGTGATCACACTTCACAGAGCATCAATCTCGTGGGAGACTTTTTATTGAAAACGTTTGCTTATACCAGCGAACTTATAGCACTGGAAGCTGTCATCTACTACGTGCCTGATGTTTTTCTTAACTATTGGCGGCAGTCGAAAGTGACGCATAATTATCGAAGGCGTTTTGTTCCCTACAATTTGATTTCGACGAAAATAAGTGTGATACCCTGGTCTACTTAATAACCATTTTCAGTCTGTATCTATCTCATTCAAATATTTATTAGCGTAAGAAGCAGACTGTTGAAATTTTCGAATACGCATCACGTGAAATATGCCGTGATCCAAAAGATTTCCAAAATGGATGAACGCAATTGATGTCATATCCGCGGGATGATCTGCTTGTTCTTCTGCTGCACTGCGGAGCTAAGGTGGAAGTCATATGGCTTGCTGAGGTCTGCGGTGAGTTCCGTCGGTTGATCAGGCAGCGAAAATTATATTATGTTGGCGAAGAATGCCGCGGAATATTTGTGGCGTTTAATTTCAGCTATGCAACATTTCCCTTTTAATATTACAGAATAGGGTGGTGCAATTACGGACCCCTGTCGGTGTATCACTTAGGAGACTTGCAGAGCCAGTCGTATTTTTAAGCTCAATTCTTTGATGTCGAATAAATTCAGCTATAAGGCCTTCCTACTCAAAGTGGGTATTTGAGTATTATTCACACGTGAGTGAATTTTGGACCGAAATGTGACCAAAGTCCCTGTTTTTTTGGGTCAACCTCATTTTAGACATAAGCAACCCTCACATTTTGAGTATATGAACTGTTGCACGGAGCAGTACATACCCAGACTATCAGCCTACATGTACCCAAAAACTCAGATGAAAGTTGTCAAATATGGTTTTATTCCCATGTTTTAACATAAAACCTTGTCTTTCCGACTTTCATCTACACCTAGAGTTTACAGCGTAAAAGCGTATGGAAGGTTGTCCTGAAACGGCGACTGAGTAATGAATACAGAAAAAAGTTCAGGGATGAATTGATAGCTAGACCTAGGTTGATTAAGTTTCCTGCAACCCGTAGCTGAATTTGCACATATTCTGTTGTGCGACACGGATGTGTCTCGTGAACCAGATACAGCACGACACTTGGTAAGGTGAAGACAATATAGGCTAACACCACAGCAATCAACATAATTGTGATCCGGTGACGTTCACTCACGGAGCTGTGGGTAACCGAACCTGTCGTATGGCCCTGTTGAAGGTTGGAAAGTTTCACAGTAGGTTTTCTGTCAGGCGACCTTTCACTGAATAACTCAGTGTCATGGTGAGACCAAACATTCTGTCTATCAATCCCACAATCATGTCGTTCCACGGACCGTTTTGTTCTAGATGAACCAGCGGAGCGCGCCGTGCAAGGATGCTCATTCGTATAGCTGATTTCTCTCGTGGATAAGGCAACTTCCGAATGTTTACGTTGGACTGAGGTGTGAAGTGTAGCATGCACAAAAGATCTTTGAACCACGAAGCGAATGAGCAACGCATTGAATATGATAAGAATGAGCAGGGGTAATATGACTTCAAGTACAACTAAAATCACCGGCCAGCCAATCTTCCTTAACCATTCGGCAAGGGAGGTTAGGATCAATTCATGAGACTCATGGGAAACTAGTGCTGATTGGTGCATTTTAGATTCTTGATAACTTGTGGAGTTCTTGACATTTTCGTCCACATCAACTCCCAACCAGGTTGAGTTGGATTTTTGCGTGCTGCGCACAACACGCGAAAATATTTCGGGAATATTGACCAGTATGTTACACAAACATAATATAAGTATGATGCATTTACATCGTTCCGGCGTGCAGACCCTCCTGGCGAGTATTGGTGACGAAATAGCAATAAATCGTTCCACTGTAAATGAACAAGTAAGCCAGCTTGCTGTATGGCTGCACAAATCTCCGGTAGCTATCAGATACGGGAATAATCTCATGTACGTGTAACTCTGTCCAAATATGTTGTAGATGCGGAACGATATAATGAGCACAATAAATCCGTAGAACAAATCACAAACAGCCAGTGCCAACAGATAAATATTTGTGGTGGATCGCATTCGTGGTCGAGCCAGCACAGCGATGTTAAGTATATTCGTCAAAATTCCAGTAATGCATACGATTGGACTGAGAAATTGCGTGCAAGTTATCCGCACAAGTGTATATGTCTTTTGTAGTGAGATAACGTCAGCGTGTGTAGCGTTGAAACAAGGTATCGCATATGTGGGTACCTTTGTAAGGCAGAGGAGCAAGGCGAGCCTTAACATGGTTGTTAACCTCGTTAAATTGCGTAATCCACTGCTTTCTCACGGTCTAGGTGATATGTAAATACTGAGGTGTGATTGGTTGTTGTGCGGACCAATAAGAATGTAGGGCATTTGTGCGACGTTTAACCTGATCCATGATAGAATGAACAAGTGATTGTGTCACAATTAATGTGTAGAACCAAGAGGCAGATGAAAGGTGGAAGGAATAGCAATGTTCACACTTGTGATAAGAAAATGACACTCACTAGCATGTTTTGATAACCACTGGTTTATAGAATTCTAGGAATTACAGAAATACCATTATAAAAACCCTCACCCTAATACGCAGTTGTCCACTTTGATAAATATACTATGGAAAGTCCTGTCTTTGCCATGAGACAAGGTAATTTTAGCAAGAAAACTCAAAGGAAATCCATCCATCGAAATTTCCAAGCCGTGCTCTGTTTCAGTGAGCAACCGAAGCAGATTACGAATGAATCAATTTAATATTCCACAAAGCCAGTGCAACGCGGAATGTGACTAACTGTTCTCTGGTTTCTGACAGTAACTTTCGAAAATCTTCCTGAATTTGGGTCAACTTACGTTTGCTTTCGAATTCGCATTCACGTGACCCCCATTTGAACAGTCATCCCACTGTTCCGGTGCAATTATCTTAGTGAGTCTACGCCAGATATGGAAAGCACCGTACTCGAGTTTCGCTCCTGTTAGACCTCAGAAGTGGTGCATATCCTTGGCAATGCCGGGCTTTGAACTCCGGATATCTGATGTATGAAGACAGCCTGTTACCACTACCCTGCCCTGGACGCACCTGAACTATCCCGCCTGAGTATATGAACGCGTGCACGCTTGAGTTAGGTGACCGGCTCCCCTGGCACCTTGTTCAACGGCCCAGTAAGTGTACTGGTTGTGTTGCCTCTCATGCCGGATGTCTGGATTTCCAAGCCCAGCACGATCGTGGATATGCACCGCTGATGAGATCTAATTTGATTAAAATCGGAGTCCAGTACTCCCCCTGTTTGGCATGGTTTCACCAGATTACTTGCACCAAAGAGGGATGAGAGCTGCTTACATCAGACTTATGTGAATGCGACGCATTCAAATCTCGCAGCAACGCACACCTAGTTTGATTTTGAGTTCTATTCTCCTGGTTATTTCATCCCCCATTGTCTTCCAGATTATTGAACCTTCAGACGCACCTACTAACCATACAGCCTGATAAGGCTAAATGTCATGCAATCATTTATTGGTTGGTCTGCTTCCAACTTGCATTTCCTGTTTCGTTTTCCTCTTAATACAAGAATGGTTTGTGTTATAGACGGAGAAAAGATATACTGTTATATTATAATCCACGGGTAGACGTCCTTTCACCAGAATGCTACATATTTGAAGTGATTCTCATAGTGCCACCATGACCTCTGAGTATATATCTCCTCCCGTGAATGAGTAGGATTGGCTGTCGAGTGCCATACGAAGTCTGTCCAGGGAATAAACCGGCGACCATATGTGCTCCACAAGCTACCAACATTTTCCTAAAGAGCAAGCGTCCAACCTCCCCAAATTTTTCTTGAGGTGGCCGAAAAAAGAATAGATGTACGTTTTTTGGAAACTGTTCATTAGAGTGGTATACCCTTTGCGCAATTATATGGTTACTGAAAAAATAGCTTGGTAAATTGATCAAGCACCCTGGTCATGAGTATTGCAGTCAAGCTAATACTGGATTCACAACCTGTCGGTGTATGAATAAAAACAGCATTCAAAATGAATGTTGACACCTATCTGGACTCATCTCCCTAACTACCCATGTGGAGGTAGGACAAAAATGCCTGCATTTTGCGGACCGTGGCTCCAGAACGGGTAGTGTTAATTTGAGACACTAACCGAATAAACCACAAGGCACTTCATGGAACACTGAAACGAAATATCCAACTGATGTAGTGCGAAAGAAAACCCACACATGCGGGTTAAGTCGAATGTCGACTTCAGGTGTTCTGGATTCCTGCTTTGTCTTGTAGAATGCAAAAACCAGGATTTAGTAAAGTCGTTTTGGCTTTGGTTATTGAATGTGATGTAATACGTGAAGGATTACTTGGGTTACCCGTCAACTTCGTTTAAGAATTCACTATTCAGAGAAACACTACTGAAAATTCTTGCTTCCTACACCCCAAGGTCTTGCTAGCGATGTAATATCGTGCGTCAGTCACAGGTTTGCTGACTAGGTACCCATACCGGTTGAGCGAATCAAATTCCCCATAGTTACGTGAAAGCGACAAAATATGCGCCTTTGCAGAGGAAGTACAAGTTAGTAAACTGATTCGGAGGTAACTGCGCAGATGGCCTATCTCTTCCTGGTCCTCTAGTTGATATTTTACTCTCTGGCATCTCGGCAAACAAGTAAAGCATCTTACTGAGTCAAATGAAGCTAAACAAATGAGTCATTGATAATCACAGTACCGTGACAGCCTTTTTTTGGCAACTTTCAATTTGACCGTTCCACAGGTGTTATCATCCCAACTTTCAAACTCTCCACCTTTCCATGTAGCATTTTGTGCACAAGGATTCAAGAATTTCCTTCCCGTCCAAAGCACAATAGTGGTGCCCTATCTCAATTTCCTCGAGTCGCCTTGATGCCACTGAATTCTGCATGTTGGGTATCTCGCAAGATGTAGCTGGGCGAAACAGTCCTTATTTTGTGAACATAACTGGACAAACGCACATATATGAACTTCTGAAACAAACTGGGTAGGACGGGTTTACAAACTGATTCGGTCAACCAAAAAACTGATTGTGCTTGAAGATCAGTCCAAGTTTTGTGATCTGATGAACCCAGTTAGTCAACGCACACTAACCAATGTAAAGTAGCGTTTCACCACGCAACAAAGAGTTCAAAATATCGCTTTGATTGACAACTGAATACTTGAAATTAATTTGCCTAACTCAGTGAATAAGCCAACGGTCAAGACAATTGTTGAACGAGTACACTTAACCCACTGGGGAAGGCTTAACCAAAAATTAATTCTCGCTAAGAGTTGTGGAGAAATTATCAGTTGATATATCCACAATAATTGTGTGCTGGAGACAAAAGAGCCAGGATGTGATTTATAGACATCAGATCGGTTGAAAACATGGAAAGGCATGTCAAGAAGATGAGTATACAGCGCATCACATAGGCTTGGAAAGATGGAAATTACTCAGGGTTTTGAATATTGAATGCGAAAGAGTATTGGAGGGAAACATAGGGTAGAAGAAAACTCCAATCGTAAATATCAGTAAGAAAAGAGGAGAAAGGAAATCATGCACTGACGGACTCAAACTTGATACGGTTGCATTTGAGGGCATGAGCGAGTCAGGTTTCCAACTGGACAATTATCGGGTGATAGTGAGCAGCCATGTCTATTAGAGCATTTTTCAATTTTAATACAAATAAAGTAGTGGGAGAGACGACAGGTCCAATGAGTAAGGTCTGGTATGCAGGTTATCATTCAGAAGTGATGTGCACAGTTTTTTGAAGACTATCTTTGAACGGAACTTGTAGAGCGTGTGGGAATGGTATTCCATAGTGGTGTGGATCGGAGGCGTGCACTAGAGAGGAGTTCGGAGAGAACAAGTAATTACAAAAGCAGTAACCGAAAATAAGTTTCGTACAGGCTTGAGTTACAGGCAGTGACACCTACGAGGTGACAGAAGCGAGCCGAAGGTCGAACGAGAGTTAGGGTTTGGGTCGACTGGGTGGAATTTTGGCCAGGAAAATTATAAGGACAGGAAACTACTTGTAAATTTCGTAGGCTTGAATGAAGCCCCGAACAAGAATCTTTGCCAAGCCACCTTCTGCTGTATCAAAGATATGCATCTGATTCAAGACGAGGTAGAATTTGGAGTAAAAACGAAAATTATGAGGAACTGTATGATCTCTAAAAGGGTGGGTGCGTCTAGGTCAACGACAAACTGCATTAACTACTTGTGAACTAGATGAACATGTAGAAACGAGGGCTAGAAAGAGATGGAGGGCAGCATCGAGGCTTACCTGTCATCAGTCTACAAGGAAACGTCAAATTTTTCTAACCCCTTAAGAACATATCCACCACTTCTTTTGTTCGGTTATCGTGACACACTCGACTGAAATTCCTATAGTCGTCAAGGCATATCAGTTTGGTTCCACCTCGCGAGTGAATAGTAGCGGCGAAGTATATGATACGTACCTCACCAGAAAAAAGACGAAGCTTCCGTCCTTGATGATGAACGCTCAGAAAAGTGCTGATTGCCAGGCAAAGTACGCATGAAGCAACTAATTTTGACCACTGAACTTCAGACGAAGTAGAAGCAATGGTGAGGAGGTCTGGAAAAACTGAGCCCATGGGTAGCACACGAGGAGAGGCGACGGCACTGGATAGAATAGTCGGAAGGAAGAAACGGATTAGGTTCGCGCGAAAGGATAAAAGATTGCCTTTAAAGAAAAATTCTTGTACCTATTTGGGCACAGAGCGTTGTGACTGAGAGCACCAGCCGACTAAGCGGTTAGTGAATAGCCATTCAAACTGATTCGTAGGATAGAAGAAAAGTGTGGACGAAAAAGTAAAGTCTAGCACAGAAATTTATGCAAATCGTCTAGTTTCTTCGTGAGTAGGGGGAAGAGCTTGAATTTCGGCCGATTGCTTTTGCAGTGTTCTAATACAGATTGACCTCCCGCAGATTTGTTATAAAGTTAAATGGCCTCGCGACTGACGGACATATTCTTGGGAAGGTTGGTTCACTGAAGACATCTACCGCTGAACCACATGGATAATATTACGTCAGGTCTGGAAAAGTGTTGTATCATAGAAGCATCACTTTTTTAACTGCCTCACAATTTTTCCCAGCAAAATTCACGTGTCCGTTGAAGAAGCAACAGTTTTAGAAAAGCAGGCAGAAGAAATGTCGCATACCGTGAAAATTGGGGCTAAAAAACATGATGCGAGGGAGGCTAGTAAAAGGCAAAACCAAATAACTTCATTTACATAATTTAGATTCATTGCACGGTGGTAGAGGAATGAGCCGAAAAGGGTGATGGACAGCTGCTTAGCCGTAGGTGACCTACACCTAATGTACGTTGTACGTTGGATCAGTATGTCGATGGATGTTCCAATTGGACAAAAGTAAAAGAAATGAAATCAAAATTCTGCCTCACGATGGATCACGCCTATATTGAGTAGCGCGAAGTTTAAACGTGATCACCATCACCATATTTGTGCCTTATAATGGGTACTAACAAGTTATTCAAAGTAGTCCCAGCAATTCCGGTGACGGCAAAATTGCTCAGAGGCAATCCGACAAGGATGATAAAGAGGAAAGCGTGTGTTCATCAAATGATACCTTGTTAGCTGACCTTAACTTTTACGCCTGCTTTCGTAGTTCCTTGTTGTTGGAGCTCTTATGCACCTGCGATCAGACCAGTTATTGCTATATTTTAAACAATAAAAATTGATCTAAAAAAGTATAAAAGATAATGAATCGAGAAATAAGAAAACTAGAAGGCGAATTTTTCCGCATTGGAAGTAGCCGCTCATAATGTGCCTTCCAAACTAGTTAGATAGTTTGTTACCGAGAATGTTCAGCAACCAAACAAGTAATTTTGACTTCATGCTACACCAGCTGGTTTTTTGTAATTAACGATTCAGGATGCATCCAGAGTGGTATATTTTGACCGCATAAATATTCACTGCATGACAGAGAAAACTGAATTTGAGGGTGTCATCGCATAGCACATACTGCGGTGATCAATCTACTGCCTTCTTGACGAATGCTTCGAAATAACCAGAATAACATCATTCTTGAGTTTTGAAAAAGTCTGTCAAACTCGCCCTTCCTGAGTGAACCTCGAAGTCTCACAAAGCTGAGTCGACCGCCATTTGCAGAGGAGCAGGATGAAAGTCTTTTTTTTTCAGATGATTAATCACATTTACTCGAATCGTGCTTCTCAATTTTCTTACGTTGAGTTTTGCCAGCTCGGTGCCTGCCAGAGGTTCACGGTATGCGAAAGGATTATGATTCCAAAAAGGTGTTGCGGCTAAAAATTTCTGTGCACATTTCTGCTTTATGTCGACTACAGGTCTTCAAAATGATGGCGAGTCTTGTCAAGCTTAGACAGCTGATGGTGCAACACGTTTGTAATTTTGAAAGATATGTGTTCAACTTCACTCCAGTTTCTACCATTTCGTTGGAAGAAAAGCATTGGGCCTCCCGGGCAGTTAATGAGTCTGTTAATCTCATCTGAGAATGAGGCTCAAATTAGTTTCATGTACCAGTAGACGAGATTGGGCCCTTAGCAGTTTTTTCTTTGCATTTGATTCATGTGCGTTGGCAATTAGAGGCCCCAGCGGACACACAAGAAAATTGGCTTGTTAAATGTATTCACTTTGGTCACAGCTCTTGGTTCACATAGAAACTCGGGACATGCGCGTACCTGATGAGTCCCAAGAAGGACGAAATCAATCGTGGACTGTCCAAGAGTTTTCAGCAACCTTATGAGTAGTGTATTAAGTCGGTACAATGTATCGCGATATCTCGAACAACGTATCAAATGAAATATGAGGCGGCCTGGTGCCGCACATTCAGCTGCTTGAAAATATCATAAACGAGAGATTCAGCTGGGTTCCACGTGAGTCTCTAGTCAAAACCAAATTAGTATGCAAATGAGTGTATTCCGCTATCATCTTTGACTCATTTAGATAAATGCTTAGGTAGCATCAACATCGCTAATAGGCCTTGAGTCTTTGGGACATTTTGTTAACCCAGTTTGTGCTTGTGCATCCGTAAAGGAAATTAATTTTGTCCACAACACCAGATCTAAAATGTTCTGGACGCAGTCATTTTCGGGACCGCCACGACTAATTTGTGGTGCATCCACCTTGGAAAGTCTCTAGATTTTAGTCACAGTCTGCTTTGTTTGGGTGAACTCTGTGAACCTTTGAGAATTGCGAGCTGACAAAGGTCGACAATACATTGAAATAATTTGCGGTGCCTTATGCTGCTTGCTTGTTGCTGCATCGTGCAACACAAAGGTGAGACCGTCGAAATCGTATCGTGAATATCTTTTTGTGAAAACATTTTCACCCCACAGAAACACAACAATATCACCATATTTCCAAAGAAATTGATCACAAATTTGCTCACGTCTTGTGAAACGAATCTAAACAGGTTTTTTTAAATAGTGTATGTCCCAAGTTTGATGTAAACAGAAAACTCTTTCCACGATGATTTTGGAAAAAAATGATTTTCCTTCCTGCACACGACGATAATTATAGTGTTGATGTAAAATCTAGGACAGTTTAAACCTTCTGTAAATGAGTACTTGTCCTCAAAACCTATAGGATTCTTTATGAACGAACTTTGTCCTCTTGATGCAAAAGTTTCTTTGTAACAAGCGACTATGTGACAACGTTTCTGAGATTAAAACTTGATCGGGAAACGAGTGCTTGGTAAAAGCAGGCTAAATCTCCGTGAGCTATCGATTGAGACTTTTCGGTATCTAGCGCGCTCGTAATTGTTGCATCTTGCAGGCCAGGGGGGATTCTGCTTGAAGTTGAGTCCTGTTTGAAGATTGTTTCTTCTATATCTTAAGACTTCTGATAAAGAGTCCCCTTGAACATCGTTTACGACTTGTTTTTGGACTGTGGAATTGTACGTGCGCTACGAAAATTGCGTACTACAACGTGTTAGCTCAGCCGATAAGTACTTTTATGAAACGGTCGTTTAAAAACTTTTCTCAACCGATTTCATGGCACACTAGTTTGCTCACAACATAAAACGGAAATTTTAACTCCCGATATAAGCACGAACCTTAAGCACCATCATTTTCTTTGAGCGCTTCTCATTGATGCGTAATAAGTGGAAATAAAACAGAACGTGGCAAGAGGGGTGTCTAGTTTCTTTTGTCGATTTCAACGAATATCCGCCATTTCGAGATTCGGGACAGCTAAGTGCGTTGTTGTCTCTTGATGCAAACTGAAATGAAATATGACAAATTTTCATAAACAAATTGGACAAACCGGAAATTTTGTCTCTCGATCCAAGAAAAAATAATTGAGCTAGTCACCACGTGACTACTCGGTGTGAATTATGCGTTTGACGAATGTATGGCGGTATATCTTCTCTAGGTGCAAGTTAATCACCACCCTTGTCCGAACGGTTTAGCCCTTACTCAATAGTCGGAAGATCACTCTATTGCGAGCAAATTTTCAACAGGAAGGAGACGACTGTTGAGTGATTCTTGGCGTTTCGACACCGGCTGACTTAATTTACAGGACAAAAGCCCATTTGAAAAAATTGCAAATTTGCCCATAGTATCAACAAGTTCCAAGTAGCTGACAGAGAAAAATAATTCGCGCTGTGAATGGACTTTCCGACTGATACTTGGTCATTAATCACCGCAGACAACGAGTGATCACTTGATGTGGATTGTTCTTTTGAAGGATGGATGACGCTACGCTATGTGCGAATGCGAGTCATTCACAATGCTGAGCAGTCTTCCGTGGAAGGCGCTCTAGTCTTCGAATATTAGCAGGGTATTCGCGGTTCCAAATCTTTGGACACGGTCTATTTACGGTTCCCAATCAGAACAACATAGCGGTACAGTGCTCCTTGGTTTTCCTCATAGACTAACATCACTCTATAGATGAACTCCTTACAAATGCTTCATGGTCCCACCATACTACTGTCAATAGAAATAAATAGACATCAACATCATCTAGACGCTACAAAAGATCTTACTTTCACTCCGCACCAGTATGTACTCAAAGATCCATAGTCTGTCTTTTAAGTGGTTCTGCCGGAATTCCAACGATTATGGTTACTGGAATGTCCTCAAACAAGCAAATCATTTAACTGGTAGCTGGAAACTAGACTAAACACAGTTTAGATTCAGAAGTCCGACCATATTTTTCATAGCACGTCTCTTCATAAGGAAGAGATAAGATTTTACAACGAAACCCCCTACCCACTCAGACACGTGAAAAATTACTGAAACACTATCTGATTAGAGAATGGTTATTATTTTGAGGAAGCGGTAGTAATACCTCACACCCTAAACTGCTAACGAAAATTTTACAGTCGTAATGTCGGGGATTAGTGCGAAGCAGATCACTCTGATTTTGGACCACGATCACAGAATACTGACCTTAAATTTTCAGAAGGTTTGTCCATTTATTCAAAGTCCAGGCATATCATCATTTCACACATTGCGGAGACAGACTACAACGCTTTTGGTCGTGATCTCGTAGAATCATCCTATTAGATATGGGGAACTAGCTTGTGGGCACAGTTTTGTACTACACTCACGTTAGTGCAAAGCTGTAAGCCAACCCATTTTCATTGAAAATATTGATAGAGTTAACATACTCCTCTCAAAAACTTTTTGGTACTATGCCGCTTTTAGGTTTCATTATGGTGACAACCCTTTACGAAACGTTTCAAATCAGCAAACAACAAATAAGAAGGTTTGGCTGATCACGAATAATTGACAAGTTACAAAGCGTTTATTCATTATGTTTTGGGAATTTCCGATTTAAGAAAACTTGAAAATCAGATGAATTTATAACATTTATATGCAGTCTCACTTTTAACACCTGTGAAGCCCCTATGAGGAAGATATATCCACACCAAGATGCTTCTTAATAGATGCATGTACTTCAAACCGTATAACTTGATGGATCAATGGGGAATTCCGAAATTGGATATTCAAAAAACTTTCGACTGTCAGAAAAATCATGACTCTTTCTTGATTTAAGAGTTTGCCAGACAGCTGCATATTGTCTTGTGTCTGTTGTTGAAACAATATTTTTGAGGTTTGACAAAAATTGACTGACTGAGTTTTAAAACTGGCTGATATTGTCTTTCTACTAGGGGTGTACGGATTTTCCTTAAACGAAATTTAAGTTTCGATTTTTTGTCCTGTTTTCGGTCGTCAATGTTGTGCAGGAACAAGATATGCTCTAGAGATTCCCTGATTGTAAGACAAGTTGAATCTGTTATTGGACGGCCCTCGGTTACCCATTGACAGAGCTTAAACAAAACAAATCTTGGTGCACAAATCATGAAAATGGTAGAAGACATTAGCGAAATACACTCCTTTGCATACAACTTTGGTTTTGACTGGAAACTCACGTGGAACCCAGCTAAGTCTCTCGTTTATGATATTTTCAAGCAACTGAATTTGCTGCACCCGGTTGCCTCATGTTTCAATTGATACGTTATTCGAGATATCGCGATACATTGTATCGACGCAATACACGTGCGTAGTACTCATTAGGTTGCTGAAAACTCTTGGACAGTCCACGATTGGTTTTGTCCTTCTTGGGGCTCATCAGGTAGGCGCAGTTTGCCGATTTTCCGTCAACCTTATGTTCTACTTCAACCCAAATTGCACGAATTAACGAAGTACAATCATTTGCTTATCAACTCGGTTTTAACGGAAGATTCATCTGGAACCCAGCTGAAACTTTTGTTTATGATATTATTCTGTCCATCTGGGTTCAGGTAGAACATAAGGTTGACGAAAGCTCAGGGACTGCGCCCACCTGATGATAGGAGAAACCGGTCGGAGGCTTTTGAAGAGTTTTCAGCAACCTTACGAGTAGTGGTAGGTGACATTTCATCCGAGTTGAGAAGAAAGAAATCACTTGATGATAACCTCTTTGACTCCATCCGGATGTTTCTAGAACAAGATTAGACAGAAAGGGAGAAAACCTTCTAGGGAAGAACACCAAATTTTTGATTGAATCGGATGGCTATAGAATCCAATTTTTGCATTTATAAGCCTCAGGTTGAACACGTGCAGACACCTACATCAATTACTGTCACGATTTGGAACGACTGGCATTCGGTGGTTACCACAACATAAACCTTACCTTGATTGTTCAGGTAGTCAAACTCCAGAACTGAGGAAGCTTAAAGCTACATTCCCATGGCGATTTGGACGTGGCGGGGAATCTATTCTTGCGGGAGATAGGGGTCGCCAGTTCCTGCGGATTTAGGGATTTAAGGCGGGAAATAATGACAAAAATTAAGCGGTAATTTTCGAACAGGATAAAAGTTGTACCAAAAGGTTAGGCGTCAGTGATCAAGTATAGAGTGTTTTGAGTTCTGAAGTAATAATGTCGGTTACATGTAGTTTGATACAGCAACGTGAAATTCGCAAACAGCCCATTTCCGATTTTTCCTTGGTTAGATTTTGTCGGTGACGCCTAATCCATGGATATGCACTTAGCTTGTTTTAACTGCACTGATTTTTCATATCTATATAGCATATTGCATAACACTCCTATCGGTTCGTGTTCAGTCTATACGTAGGCCATATCATACCAGACAAAATCTGGTATTCATGAGTTGAAATTGCCTTTGTAGCTGATAATAGAAAATCAAACGAAGAGTTTACGATAATAAATCCAATATCTGCTCATAACATACCATTCACTCAAACACAAGTTACTTGAATTTTTTCAGAAGTACTTCAATGCTTCCATAATTGATTTGGAAACAAATGCTTTTAGCATGATGTCTTAGATTCCACCTACTATTCATTTAAGTAAAGCATTAGGGCGTGAGAATGCAGGAAGGCGATGAAAAGCAGATGAATACATCTCATGTCGGAAAGCAACTCAAATACGACTCATATTGCGACGTTTATTCCAGAAGCTTGCTAAAATGTGTGATATTTTGTTGACTGCGCTTCTATGAGTATTCATCTGATAAGGAAGTAGCTTGTGTATTTTACTCAAGAAGAAATAGTTTTTCGGCGAACTATGGGAGCCATTCTCCTGTCTCTACTCTCAAACGTGCGAATTTCCGTCCATTAGGAAGAATGGTTTGGATGTGTCAGTGTATATTCACATGCTATTCGCTAAGAAGTACACCATTTGCTCAATAACCCATGAGCCCATTAAGTTGCATCGCGCATTGGTCCGGGCGTTTGAATAAAAACCCCGTCTCATACCATAAATCACTTGCACATTAGATGGATGTGGGGACGTTTCAAGATAAACAGTATGTCTTCCAAATCTGGTCATTTGAAATGTTACAGTTGTGCGTTAACGAGGTACCCGCGCCCAAATTTGCACTTTTTTGCCGTTTCGGGTTAACGCATATTGCCGTTTTTGGGTCAAGAATGGTGTAAAGTCGCCTTCACTAAGGTAGCAGCTATTTTAACTGATCTTTCGAGTAATGTCCCGAGGTGGACCTGGGTACCTGGAAACCCTAAAAAGCTCTTACGATAGGCTACGTTTCGTCCAGTTTACCAACTGGCTGTTGCACTTATTTTTTGGGAGCCAGTCAGACTATTCCGCAGTTTCGGGTTCTTAGCCAACATTTCTAGATAGTTTCACACCTGAAATTATATCCAGATTATTGGTTCATCCAATGAAACAGCACGATTTTTATTGTATCCTCCCTTATTCAGAGAAACGTAGAATGATCAGCCTTCCCTGTTGTCTGATAGCTGGCTGGTAACTGCAGGTTGTTAAGCTTGAACAAATCACCCACATTCAACTACCCCAGTTGGTCGAGCCTATCGCTAGTATGCTGATATTCACCAGTTCTGATGGAATTCCATCCAGGTTCTCCCATGGAGTGCGTCTTCTGGTCCAGCTTCCACCTTTTTCTAGTTTTTCAGCGTGTGTAGAAGTGTTCTCACGGTATGGGCAAGTACGCCATCATTATATGGAAAAACTACAGCCATCACAGTTGTTTGGTGAAGTACCGCAGTCTATGCCTAAAGAAACCTTGGGTGTATGTCACTGTTCAAGTCTAATTTGGGTTGTGTGGTTCTTTTGATTGCTGACGCATGTTTATTTTTTATGTATTTACCAAATTTCATTATACCACACTGTACCACTCCTTGTGGTGTTGTGTCCTGTTGAATTACAGTGCGTCCCGTTTCATCAAATTTTTTTTTTCATTATTTCACGTAGAAACAACGTGCTTCGGTATTCCGAAGATTCCGGAGAGTTGGGCTACAAGGAGTCTCAATATGTCTGTCTGTGACCCTCGTTCTACAGACAAAGATAAATAATGGCTGGTATTGGCCACCCATAATTGTCTGTCCCCGCTGAGTTTCATAAGCGATTAGTTCGTTTAGTTATTTTTTGCGAGTAAGAAAATCAGACATAGTAATCTGTAAGATGCCAAAATTATACTGAGTGATTGCACTGATTGCACTCATGTGCAAACTAATATGAGTTCCATGAGAGGCCCAACGCAATCCTGCTAAGTGAGTGTACTTTGTGAACTGAGTATAACTTGAATTTAATAGAGCATAAGTGGATGGAAACCGGGGACTACGCCCACCTGCCCACAGAGGACGGCTGACGTCACCGGTACGTTTGGTTGTGTAAATGCAAAGTTCCCCGGCCAATAGTCGTGTATAAACTGAAACGAATTCAGGTCAGTAAGACGAATGAATTTGTATTCTTCACCGTTGAAGTGTTTTGCCGAAATTTCCGGCAAGTTTAGAAACATTTAAGGAAAAGTCATGGGAAAATAGCAGGCAACTACACAATGGTCGCCTGGGCTTGACAAATCGTTACTTCTGAATCTGGATAAAATCAGTCAGCTTTAACTATTTGTTAAGCTGTTGATATTAAGGCTCATTATTCGAAAGAACTCTTAGTTGCCTTAGTTTGCGTAGAATGGACGCGTATGCCAGCCACAGAAAATATTGTCAAACACTAGTCCATTGATCAGCATCGTCTACAGACAAAATTTCCTGTTCATTTAATACATCCTTGTCTTGTCGTTATTAGAGGACGGAAATAATTCCTCGTGTTCCGTGTTATCAGGTTGTTCCGCAAAGTAGAATCATCGGTTTAGATAAAGGAAGCTGACCGTGGGGAGAATTCATTTTAGACAGCTTCTAGACCCTAAACGATTGTGTTTTGTTGACCGGCGATCAGTTATTTGTCGCACGGTCTCATCTAACTTTCAGAAATGCAGAATGACAAAGTGAAATGCATCCATGAACTATATAAAATAGACGGCTTTTTCGAACAATCTTAGGCTAGATAGAAATCGCGTCACATGGCGTCAGTATCTGACCTGAGTTCAAATGCAGTTTATTTCAATTCAGTTTGAGTTAGCTCACCAGCTAATATCGGTCGACTAGCTGACACCCAGTAAATGTTTCCCAGTTAAGCATCCGACTTGATCTGGTGGCTCGTTCTCATTAAGTAACTTTTAGCTGTACCGTTAGGTGCTACTCTTGATTTTCCGCTTCCAAGTTTTCAAGCAATATAACTGTGCAGTACAATTGTGCCGTACGAATAATACAGATGGAGAAACACGCGCATAGGAAATAAAAGACATTACGAACACCCTCATCATAAATAACAGCAACGCAGAAGAGAACACTGTTGTTTTACTTCTTTACACCCATTTCAATTTTAAAAAAATGCCTTATAAGTAAAACAACAAAGATATGAGTAGGAAAGAGGACCTAAACCTCAGTAAAAAATCTTGATGCACACTGACACTGGCTAGATGCTATATAGTTCAGTGTCTCATGGCAGGCACATCTTGGAATTTAAACAACATCAACGAAACACGAAATTTTTGTACTAACCTTCATCCCCATTGTAACGTAAAATTCTGTCCATCTCGCAGTTTCTGCCACTCCGAATTGAGTAAGGAAAACAGCGCTTGTTTTGGCATGCGGTAGCTCGGCATGCGCAACACATGGCCCAACCACTTTAGTTTGTCGTGCACAGTCTGATATACAAAAAACCCGCCTCCTGATAACCTTATTCCGAATCCGCCGATTCAAGCCGTTTCTAGCTATCATTCTGAGACCGATAGTCGTATCTCTAAAGATGTCTCAGATCTTCAGCCCGAGGTTGTCACGTCTCGCAGACGTACAGCAATACAGCCAGTGCTCTGGTCTGATACACGAACCCTTTGAGACCCACGAATATGCATTTTTCGATGCCACAAGTGACATGAATTAAAAAAACTTAATTTTTGAGTTTTGAGCGTTTGCTTCTTCTTTATACCACCATCAGAGCTAACGCAACTTCCAATATACTTATAGCGCTCCACAACTTCCAGTGACAATCCTTGACTTCTTGGCGGCATGTTCAAAGACTGTACGTCCCGCACCATTACTTTGCAGTTTATGGGTAAAAAGCACTTGTCGATCGACTGGATGACCTTCGTCAGCTGTTTGAATAGTGACTGCGCTTCCTGCTCTATTAAAAAGTGAGAACAACATTTTCTGCATAATCCTGTTTGACAAGAACATCCCTTGAGGAGCTATGAACATTGGGGTTCCAGTGCTCACCTCACTATCCTATCAATAGCGACATTACACAAAAATGGAGAGATGGACATCATTGTCGGGTACTACTGGTTGAAGAAATGCTTTTGAAAAGCTTCTCATACGCTCTCACGTTCCCACAAGCACATAAATGTAAACAGCGTATGATAGTCAAGAACTTTTAGGGAACGCTCTGTTGTGTAAGCGTGTTGCAAAAAACCAACCAGTCAACAGAACCCAAAGCACTCTTAAAGTCAGGAGAAACAGAGGACAACCACTAAAAATTCGCCGAATTTAAATTTCCTCTGCGAACCTGAAGAATTTGTTCGCACCCTCTTTTTAGCTGTCGCCGCAGCCCCGCTAAAGCACTCTTTAGAAAGTAGAGAAGAACGAAAGTAGAGATGCATCGGCCTGCAAAATACTTAACAGGGTTTGAAACGTGTTAGGTGACCGGTTTCACGGGTCCAGATAGCGGTTAGCTGAGGTGGATTTTAGCGAATTCAATAGTCAATAACGATTCATCTACACGATCGAAGGTCTGCATATAAAACTTATAAATTCTTTCAAAGACCACTGGATGCAGGGCGACTTGCTCGGTTCTCTTCCAACACCATTTTGTGTTGCAAAAACTGTAATCCTGCCAGGCATAGATGTGTCGTGGAATATAGATGATCTGTAAAGAACTGCTTCATTCTTTTGATAACAATGAGAATTCATACGTTGGCGCGTGTCTGTCTTCAGCAGTCGTCTGTAGTAAGGACAATCTCGTCTAAGCAGAGTGACGGTACTTTTGCCCCCAAAGAGAGGAGAGCTTTCAATCGGGTATTCTGGTGGTGACAGTCAAGGAAGCACTGAAGAGCGGTGAGATATGAGAACAAATGACTATTCTCCTTGATATACCTGTCCCAGGAAAGACCAACCCTCTGTAGGGTTGGTCTAGATTTCCTGGCCCGTATATCCGCAAAAAGCTTTCGCTCGGGAGCAAACACCATCATCTAATGCCTTGAGATGGTGCTTCCAAAGAAGGATGGCTACACTTTTGAAATAAAATGGATGCTTTTTGTCACATTTTTGTAATCATCCTGTGCGTCCACATATGGTACTCCATCTGCGTTATTACTAGCGATGTTTTGTTTGCGTCCACAGACGAACTAAGCCGGAATGAACCACATATATCGTTGAATATGGTGATGGCTGTTCAAACGAGTGACGCTTGCAATAAGCCCGAATATCGTTAGCTAGCAGTTGTTTACTGCTCGTTGGTCAGATGGTTGTCCAGTTGTTTGTTCAACCGGTGGGTGAAGTATTTTTTCGCCAAAAAACAACAAGCGAAGCAGCCAGGAGTGGCATAGTTGATAAGACAAGACACTTGATATCATTATGGTACAGATAGCTGACAACTTTACTGTCAACTCTATATTTGTAGAAGTTTAACACACTGGCGAATGAGTGCCTCATTGTCTCCTATCAAAATGCTAAATTTTCTATGAAAAAAAGGAGATACACATAACTTGAAAGGAAACGACACCTGGAAAGTTGTCCGTCGGACAACTAGTACTCCCCATCACAAGTGAAGTTTCAATAAAACGAAGCATCACTACTAGAGGAAAGAGTAAAAAAATTTCGATCCATTATCAAATAATTATTATCTTGTCTCTAAAGTACTAAATCACAACCTACATCTCGCAAAAAGTCCGAAGTATCTCGGAGCTCAAATTTTTGTTAAATTTCCTGACGGGTTGACACTGTCATATAAAATGGCGTTTCTGATTACTGTTTTTCTGTCACTAATCGGTCAGTGGGTGCGACTTCACTAAAGATCGGCCTTCTATTGTGTAAAACATCCCGCTGGCAGTAGCGCTAGGTTGTCTGAAAACAAGTCCGTTAGAATGTTACTTGTACCAGTAAACTTTAAAAGCTGTGAAAGCTTTTATATCCTGTTTGTGATTCGTGATTTTTATTCAGCTTTCTCAATCGATCGACCTTGTGCTACAAGTGACAGGGATGAACAAACGTTCAGCAAATTACGTTGTTTGAATTCCACTGGCGCCCAATTGGCAGGTGTGTGTCATATCCGCACGCTCATTAGACCATACAGCACTGTCTGATATAACAGAGGGGCGTGATAAAATAAACGGTGATGTGGAGTAGCGGTTTGTCTCAAAACTGCGGAGTAACGTTGTGTCAAATTTCCGTTTGCATCCATTCAACCAGGAACAAGGGTGCTACTGTTACTATAGCTGTGATACCTCAGCCATTCCTGAAACTCTTTGCTCAGGAGCTAATAAGCGAGTTAAAGCGCTTGGATTGAAGATACCTGTAGCCCTATTTTTGTGTTCGCTTGTAGTTCTAATCACAAGGATTAAATAGGCCCAGTTTTTCCGTTAGGTAGAATTATCACCATCAAAACAGGTTGGGAACAGTCATTGTTTGATCAGCATTGAAGCTTTTCCCTCCGTGAAATGTGAAATTTCAGTCAAGCATTGTAATTGCTCATAGATGACTTCGTGTTACAAGTAGGTGAATTTTGAAGCAAAGAGTATCCGTGAAACGCATTATCGATTCTGTGAATACACCCAAAGCCAATGCCAAAACGATCAAAAGCGATCGACGTTCCGTTCTGAGAACGACAGGGAGTTATTTACAATGAGGTATGTGAGCTCTTTTATCCTTTATTTTGGTGTGATTATTCTGATTAACTCAAGGCAAGCGCTCAACTCAAGCTTCGCTCTTTACGGAGTTCGTCAGTAGTGTGCCTGCTTGCAGATACTGGGTTTACAAATACTGAATTTTGGAATGTAAGGAGAGCACATTAGCACTCTTCCAACACCTGATTAATCACGCCAATGCGGACAAGCGTGCTCAAGCCCAAGCTGTGTGATTAATTTATTCAAGGCCTTGAACAAAAAAGCTAGCGACTGGGCTGCTTAATAGGAATCGTCACAGCGGCTAATGAGCTCCCATATAAGCGAAGCTCTATTCCATTTCTCCGCTTTTGATGTCCACCCACCGGAATAATCTCCTCATGACAAGGAGAAGACTGTCTAAGCGTAACTGATGCGAGCATAAAATTTTGCACATCCTGCAACTACCTATAACATTTGGAACTACTTTGGCCATAGACGACCACTAAGCTTCAAGGCATTACTTTTCTGTGGCACTATTTATGAATCTATTCATTCCAAGCAGTACTGATGTAGACATGATTAATTGCAACGAACTGTTTGATTGGCACAAAAAATCATCTGAACACACTTCAGACAACCGGAACAAAGATCAACCTATCAACGTCTGTATTGCCGATAATTTACGGAGTGAAAGTAAGTTTCACTGTAGGAGCGAACATGATGACAAGGAAGAGCAATTGTTTAAACCTAGGGAAAAACAAGCTCTGTGCCCTGTCAGAGCACAGAGATTAATTTCTTGTTTAACCACTGTCTGACATTTTCTCGTCCCATTTACTGCCCATTTTTCTGAAACACGTACCATTTAGCACTATGCAGATCAAAAGACACAGGGCTGAAAGCACATAGCTGGAGTCAAAAGAGCACACACGAAATTCCAAAGCAAATTAATCTAGCTCCTTTGTCTGGAAGCCGCTGTGAATTAATGATATGACGTTCATGGTCACTCGCTTGCGTTTTTGTTTTATTTCTAGCCCAACCTTCTGGATCAGTCAGAAATGTACCAGCCTCTGTGCCCACTTATTTGCACGCTCAGATCAAGTTTCGTTTACTGTTGGACATGTAACGCAGATGCAGCTAATGTTCCGTGAGCGGTAGCTGAGAAATAGTTAACCAGAGTGTGATCAGATCACTCTTTGTTCAAGGTTGTTTTTGTGACACATGAATGTACGGTAGCCTGCAAATCCCTGTCTGAATATGACATGATGAATAGAATTCACTGACGGGGTAAATCATGTAGCCCATCCTCTCCCTGTGCTCCACATGCTCAAGGAATTTTACTAAAGCCAGAACCATTAATGGGAGAAAATGCATATTTTTCCTTACCTTTTATTACATTACAGACGTGATTTCGGGTGCACCCTTGTGAAGCCATCTAAATAGCAACGAATAACGAGAAAATCCAGATTCGGTGTTATTCCCGAAGTCAAATAAAATCTTTTTGGTAACACAGTGCTGTTAGTTACAAGAAAACATAAATGGAAGGACGTGAAATCTAGGTTAATATAATCGCTTCCAGAGCGTACAATTATATAACAAATTCTTCTGAGAAAGTCAATCGAAATTTAGCTCGAAGGATAAAATCATGTTTGGATTGGGATAGAAGCTACATGGTCAATTAAGGGACAACGAGATGACCAGACTGATAGCGGCGCCTGAAATTTATACCTTTGAGCACAGGACTGTGGGTGGAACATTAAAACGGTAATTAGCGTTTGTGTCTGACTATTGCGCCCGGTAGATGGGAGCAAAGAAGATGAAAGCATGTAGACCGTATCCCGCGCATAAAAGGGAATTTTGTTATCTTCATCATTGCATAACATACGAGTCCGAAGTTGATACATCACCTAAATAAATTTCTTATTTTGACATCAGACTACTGTTAGAAATCCGTGCATCTGTATGTACTTTTTGGGAAGCGCCAACTCTGTCTGATTTGAATGTCACGAGGACCTAATCAGCCCATTCCGTTCTTTCATATGGTTGCCTCTGCAAAGGTCATATCAGTGGTCGCACTTCACATTTGGATCGACTTGACTGAAAACCCCAGCTAATCGATTCATCAAGGACCAGACATCAACGCAGTAGTCAACATAGTTTGATAGATTGCAAATGGCGCGGTAGATTCGAAAGTTCATCTGGGTAATAATACGAATCAGCAATTGTCCGACGTAAATTAACAACTTGTCTGAGAGTTCTGAAGGCGATTCATTTAAACTTTGCTTAAGGAGCAGATGATAAGTTTTGAAACTCCATTCTATTTTTTATGGACACCAAATTGAGACGGAAAGAAAAATCGTGGTTTGATGTAAAAATTCTCATAATCAGCGGACGAATAATTTATTTTTTGTGGATCCGACCAACGGTTCGACGCGCTGGGATCGCTCCTCCGATTCTGAAGCTGTCCACCTTGGAAATTATGGAGAATCTTTACGTCTAACACACGTTAACGAGAGTACGGAAAGATTTTTACCCATTTTATGGACATTCTTAAAAGGTTCTGCATGTAACAAATTGCTTAGACTAATGAAATTTGTTTTGAAGGATTACTAGACGAATACGGTTTGAGGGATAATTATACGTGGCTCCCAAGTAAAACCATAGCACCAGAAAATAGCCAGGGAAAAGGATGTTTGATCTTGTAACCCTTGTGAGACAATAGCCGTCCAAGACTACGTTAATACCAACCGTCTGTATGCTAAAATAATTAGACCTGCACAATTGGAACGACAGTGAATAACTTAGTAAAGCCGCATGCTAAATGGCATTTTCAAATAGAAAATTCGAAAGGTACGACTAATATATAAGTGTAGTTTAATTAGAGACGGAATGCCCCAATGTGTACTTGAAATTTGTGTTGAGAAGAGAGAACGTAGTAATTTGCTAATGACGGAAATAGCTGGCACGAAATCACCAACTCGATGGTCTACGCTTGTTAGAGTTCCTTGAAGAAAGGTCACTACGTTCACTTTTTCTTGGACCCAAGAACTTGGGCCTTATCCGTTACATATGAATTTCCCTGCCAATTACCATTTTCGCTACAGCCAATTTTGTTTTCGAACCCTGCTTGAGACCCCAGGGATAATACCTCCGATCATAATTTCGGAGAAGAAACAGACGTTATTGTTCTTCAGAATGCCAAATGTGCTACAGTAAAAATTTGACGTCAATTTTCCTTTAAAACGAAAAATGTAGTAGGAGAGACATCACGGGTATTGATACGTCTCTCGAATCACCGCAGCTACTTCCAAAGGAATTATACATATGCATTGTATGCGTACGGCGGACAGCGGCACCTACAAAAGATAAGTGAGGCCAGTGAGGTAGAACATCTGTTGGTACAATCGCGTCACTTGGACTGAGTCGAACCATCATGTCTGTTGCTGCGAAGATCGTCCTCTTGCTCCGCGCAGTTACTCTAGTATGTCTTTACCAGAAGCAAAAAGTATCCGCCCAAGTTTCTATCTAATCGACGCCCATTTGTATCACTTAGGCGTGTCCTTTTCTTTGAATATCAGATAGTTGACGCGCAAAGTGAGCGTACTGCCACTAGTCCACCTGTGTAACTGAATCATCACAGACGAACGTCATCACACTTGTGCCTAACATAGCAAACGAAGTCTCTGTAGCTGTCCCTTTGGTGCCAATTGTTTGATCCACCTGTCAGAATTTTTCAGTCAAACAGGATCGCAGGTGGTACAAGTCCCCTGGAAAGACTCTGAAGAATTTTAAGCATTTGCGGTAAAGAACTTTAGGCTTCAGTGCAGATCATCTCAAAACTACTGTGCTTTAAATTGATAATGTCGGCACTTCTGGCTATTGCAATGAAGCCGCCGTGGGATTAGTTCCAGTAGACGTATCCTCAGACATCTTTCCGTTTATTGATATATCTGTATCTACATCTACAGTGGCATCACTAGATCACATAAGGTGTGTCAGGAACTGATATTTGATTATGTCAATATGCTGACGGGATTTGTGATGTCATTTCTTCGGATTCGCATCGTTACGCCTCCATTAAAATGCCGCCTATGAAGTAATTTACATCGGTGTACCAATAGCCTCTCTACGTAACTAGCCAGAAACCTTATATAATTGAGTCAACTAATAATAATTATACAGTGCATACAATTTCACTGAAGGAGGTGCAGTAACTGTTGTAACTGTTCAAACCGCCACCACTTCGTTGTGTTGCAGTCAAACTCTGTGTGTGTAGAAGCACTGAATTTCAAAGCAGTAGCATGTGATCTCTGAATCTGGGTGCTATGGTCGCTACCGATGAGTTTTCGGAACTGTATGAATAAGGTGGGCTGTGTACCGAATTTCGGTCTTTCACATATGGGTAGTCGCGATATGCTACTCTCTCAGCGACGACATTTTGTCCCTTCGTAATTTATTTGCACACGCAAGAGTAGTTTCATAAGTGCTGCATCGTCTATTGAAAAAGAAGAGAGCCCCGATGGAGAACACCGGGATAAATAACCTTGTCTATTTTGGGCGGTATTCCTCTTAACTGGTGAATAGCTAATTACTGACAGTTATATAACACATTGAAACCAAGGTGATATAATGCTGAAAGTGTTTTAAAAAACTGATCTAAATCTAGATAGGCATTCAGGTAGCTTTGACTAACATATTACAAACGTTTTGTTTCCCTGTCGGATATCCTGCAAACAAAATTGCTGGACTTTATTGAGAGGACCCTAGTTTATATCAGTTTCAGCTTTATCTACTCCGATTTCTTCACGTTTGATGTGGTTTTGAAGCCCAAAGTTTTGTATTTTGTGAACAAATACCCGATGAAGTCATTGGGATCTCTCAAGGCAAACAAAGTCAAAAGACGTTCTGCGTATTTCAAGGTGACTGTTTCGTGCATCATCCGCAGTTTACCCACCAAAGTTGATAAAGCACGCACGACCTGAGACATGCATATTGGCACGGTTACATAGCACTGTTTTTTCCACTTTGGCATTTTGCAACCATGTCACGTACATCGGACAAATGCGCCCTATACAGATCTAATTGTAAATGCTGCGGAGACAATCAGCTTTTAGGCTGTCTGACTGGATACTTGTAACCGTACTGGACACAGATTTTCGCATGTGGTATTGCGGTGCGGGAATAAATAGCAATTCTGGGTGCTTGACCAAACGATTTCGCCCAAAGATGGTTGGGTAAGAAACTGTCATTAGCGATGGTAGACGAATAAATTATTCACGCCTGTGCAGTTAGTTCGCTTTGTGGTGGAATGACCAACCTGATTATTTTACATTTTAATTTGCCATGTTTGTTCTTTCAGTAATGTTTAAAATGCAAAATCTGATCACTTTTGACAGAGAGATAAGGAATCAAAACGAAATTTTAAAATTTTGTGGCGTTTGGCTTATACGTGTGTAATGCAAGTGAAACGATTCAATAGTTTTTATCGGAAGAGCTGCGATAGTATGTTTTACGAAAATTTGTTTTGGTAGGTGCTCTTCAGTTTGCGTTTCTAAACTTCGCTATGCAGTTTCCATCAGTCTTACAATCTACCTGCTCGTGAAAATGTGTATGATTGACGAAATACATTCGTTTGCAAATTCAGCTGATGTTAACGTGAAACTCAAGTGGCTCTAATGTCTGCCGCACAAAGTCCCACTTATGTTCCATCTGGCACCATAGTTCAGATGTCGAAGTATTTTTCGGCGAAGTTATAAGCCATTTACGTACGATTTCTGAGTTACCTAAAAATAGCCTGATCGAAATGCAAGAATTAGACTTGCTGAGCCCAAGAAGAATGAAACTATCATATATCCAAGAGCTTTCAGTAATCTTATGAACAATGTTATTTTATGAAAGCTTACAGCAGCATCTCGGATATCGTGCCAACAGACAAACAAGGAGGCTTGTATGCAGCATATTTGCTGGAAGATTAGCACAAACGGGAGATTCAGCTGAGTATCCTCATAACACCAAGATGATTTTCATGTGAATATACTTTGTTTAAAATAAACCGGTTTTCGAGGTAAATCGCGCGCATAGCGAAGAAATCATTCTTCCGGCAGTCTTAGTAAAAATGTCGAAAAACAACATATAAATCAATGTTCAGCTGAAGGGAGCAGGAAAATCGCTAATAGAAATACCAACAGAAATTTTCAGAGTCACCTGAATTGTTCACTTTCCTTCGCACGCGCTGTAGAAATAAGGTCAAAATAACTGAGCAACATTTCTGGGGCAGACCTTTTAAACATGTGGCAGTGGATCTGGTATCGAACAATTCGAAATGTCTTTTCGGTTAAATGCGGAGTGCCTAGTGAATCTCGAGCAGACAGACGTGAAGTTTCAAAACATCGGCAGTGGTATAGCACAACAAGCCAACAGTGTGTGGACAAGCCGCTCTTGTTGTGATCATTCCCTTGATAATTCTAAAAAGGCTACATTGAAACATGCCTACGTTCATATTTGTCTACCCCACTCAACACTGGTTGTGATGATAGCAACACGTGATACAAAACGCTGAAAATGATAGCAATTCCTCTATGCATCAGTTTTGCAAAGATCAAGTTAACTAGGAAGGGGTGCCACTGGAAATGCCTGATCTCGTAGGAGGGGCTTTGGGAAGTCCTAGTGAAATGGCGCAATCGGACCTCAATAAAGAGGCCCTTCTTCTTTGAAAGCAAGTTTATCGTTGAGTTGCACCAGTGGTTCAGAAGAGGATAAATAACAGTGTTAACCCAGAGAGTGGACTAACAGGGTCCAGGTTGAAAATTTGTCCCAGATAGGATGAGACAGTCTACCTGCTTACTACTTTTCTTATCATTATTGGCATCGTTGTATCCTCGTCTACCATTTTCGGCTCCACTATCAAAGCAAGGCCATTAACTATGATGTAAATGGTACAGACAGAGCAGGACGGCCCCGCATGTTTTCACCACTGTTAGACTACTAGACAAGGCTATCCAGTCTAAAGGTGAATTGGTGAAACCATGGTAACGAAGCTGAGTATGAAAACCCACCCACTTCAAAAACAGATGTGCACGCACTCTACTAATTTCGTGAGTTTTCCGTGCTCAGTCAGTCAGGAATACTTGGTCGGTCGATTCTAACTAAAATTTTCTTGGTGGTACGCAAAGCCAAAATCATTTTTGTATATTGGTATTAAGGTTCACTTCGTTGTGGCCCATGTGAAGGTATTTTCACTCAGTGGCATCTCCAAACTAGGACGGAATGCCTACTCATCTAGCTGAGCCATCGCCGAGTTATTCGGATCAAGCCTGGTGCCCTGAAGCGGTTCGTCAAAAGGGTACTTGTGAATCCGCCCATTCATTTTCGGATCATCCGCCAACGGATAAGGTGTGACAGTTAAAGGACCGCTGACTAGAATGTCATCTGGCCCATCCATGGAACCAGAAGCACATTCCAGCAACACCAAGATCTGTCCTCTATAACCGATACTACCAGCAAGCACGACCACACTGACTAAAGCTGTAACTGCGTTTTAACAATGATGTTTCAATATTGCAAATTACCCTTATAATTTTTTGTACGCTTTTCCAAGGAAACGCAGAGTTTGCTGCACCAATTTTTAGCCTTCACTTGAGGTTGGAAACAGCCTTCGTTATGCAAAGTCTTGTTCTAAAACGAACTCAAACAAAACAACATTCAATTTACTTAGGCGGCTTGGGACGCAAGCCATCTTCTTATTTAGTCTGTCACACTCAGTGACCCAATGGCTCCTAACTTATACAAAGAAGACTTCTCAAATTCTGCAAAATAAATCATTGTGTGTGTTTAATTATAAGGAATTCATCGCCACGACCATAAAACCAATACAGGAGATTTCAACTTACCTACATTTAAGGCAGCTTCCTGTTTGGTAACTTGTTGGTGTCACTCTAGTAAGCACCGGTGAACGGGTGCGAGTTTAGTTCACTGGATTCCACAAAGAAACCGGAACCTAGTGTGAACACTAATCTTTACGAACGGGGTGATGTTGATGTCATTATTGGTGTTGAACTGTGTCTAAGCGCCACGTATTTCACCTTTCAAAACACGCTTCACAGACAAACTGACGGTGTCGCTATGGGCTGTCCAGTATCACCCATGGTAGTTAATCTTTTCTTATACCCTATTGAAACCAAGGCCTTAAGTGACTTTGCCCATCCACCACGCACCTGGCTGAGATATGTTGACGACATATTTACGATCATATCAGCCACACAACGGCAAGCCTTTCTAAACTGCCTGAATGAACAATGCTGTAGTATTCAATTCACGATTAAAACTGAGAACCAGCCGAGGACCATTAGTTTGGGGATCGCAAGCTCTCGGTTAACGCTAACCATGGGTACTCAGTGGGAATCCACAGAAAACCTACACATTCAGACAGGTATTTGCATTATGAGTCTTCGCATCCACACTACGTCAAAGGCGCACTTGTCGGATCTCTGACGAATCGCATCAATAAGCTATGCTCGGACGAATCCATACGAGCAGACGAACTGAAGTGACTCAGTAGGGTATTACAGCAAAACAAATACCCCATGAGCCTCATTGCCCAACAAATGGGAAGAACTTTACTCGGAACTGTGAGACAGGAAGACAAAAACCCGGTGGTCACCGTGGGAATAACCTATAGAGTTGGTACTTCAGACGCTATTCGAAAAATACTTCGAGATTATGATATTAAAACATTTTTCCGAATTGACAACACGTTACAGCGACACCGTGTGAAGGCTAAGGACCCAATCGAACTGAAACACCGTACAAACTGCGTCTACCAAATTCCCTGTGCAGAATGTCCAGCCAAATACATAGGCCAGACATATAAGCAACTCCATTTGCGGATCGCGGAGAGCAAACGGCATGCACGTTTTTCTTCAAGAACCCCAATAGAGTTGAAAAATCTAGAACGCGATTCAGCCATTGCACTCCACATATTTGAGTCAAGCCATCAAATCAATTTCGATGGTACACGTATACTACAGTCAGGATTCAAGTCACATGTGGAACGGCCGTGGCCCTAGAGATCAGCACACAGCCCAACTGCATCAACCGGCGCCAGCATCCCGTCTATCTGGATTGCACTTACTGCATACCTTAGCAGACATAGTAACCAGATGTCAAGCAAGGATCTCAAAAACGACGCATCACAGTCCGCACAACAACAAACGGAAGCACATCAGAGTACACACGCAATCACACGTACACACATACCCATGCACGCTGGCCCAGTCTGACTGCCAACTGATCGCAGGGATGCACCAATCAGAAGACATGGTAGTGGACCCAAATGTCGCGGCATTTGACTCGTATTCAATTGATTGTAGAAATCCTTGAGAAAAGTCGCCGACGGCAACCGAGACATCGGATTACAACAACCTATTCCACTACGCTGTGTTCTAACTTAAATTAAAAGAATTCCATATTTCTGAAACATATTTGTCACATGAATCAAATGGATCTTAAACACGGGAACATGGAAGAATTGTCACCTAGGCCTGGCAAGATTCAGTTCACGGAAAAAAATCAAAACAGTTTTGGTCAACCGAGAGAGCTGTGCAGCGGCGAGTTGTGAACCAAAGACGTCCCAAGGCCCTAATGTGTCGCCTTCGTTCATAGGTAGGGGTTGGATAAACAAGTAACAGTCGATTCAGCTTTTTTCGATGAAACATGACATGCGGTTTTAGGACTGCACTTCAGAAACGGTCCGCTACTAGAAGCTGACCTAGAGAACAGAGGAACGGTTTGGGACCCATCAATGAGTATTCAGTAAACGATGATTCGTTCGGCTCAACGCCTGTTCAAGTGAGTCCGTGAGTGTAAAACAAGCCGCTTAATGACTGGACTGGTCAGGTACGTCCGATCGCAGCTCACATGACTAGTATCAACCATCAGATCATTCAGGGGAGGTGGTTTAGAATGTTTTATCTGCTACCGCCAAACCATTCTAAACTAACACATCAAAAAGCTGAGGTGAGTATTTCCCATGTCATTCGAACAGGCAGGCACATACATTCGGATTGACTTGGTCACCCATCCCGGTCACCCACAAACAAACCGATTAAATGGAGCTCTTGCTCCCGATCAACCGTAGAGTTTTCTGCAATTTTTTTTTCATTTTGCTTCGTATTTTATCAATTTAATTTCCGGAGGAAACTTTATAGAAACCCTACGTTTGCAAAGTTGTGTATATTGTCTTAGAACTAAAACTAACACGGAAACTAAAATTGACCAGTTTTTTAAAGGTTTGCACGTTTCTAGTTGTTTCGTGTACTGTGGTGGTTTATTGAAAAAGCCCTCAAAGAATAAAGGTTCCAATGGATAGAAGTTTCTGACTGTAATCCATTATAACCACCTCCTAAGAGGAACAAAACACCTTACTCCCTGAGGAAAAAAGGCAACTTCTTGTCTTCTGAAATGGCTGATTTACTCCTTAACATGATGGACCTCAACAGAATCGCGTTACGTATTTGACTTACATTCACTAACCCTCGGTCCAAAGAGAGCAATTGAAGCTGGTAGGCTGATATCTAACTAAGCTAACAAACAACCAGGCATGAACCAAATACCTAACCTGTCAACCTTTTTTAGCTGGACCTGACCTGATTCGACCTAGCAGGGAATTTAGTCTTAGTTATTCACACTAACTATTCACTTATTCGCTTTACACCATCTATCTCCTGTGTGGAAGTAGGTAGGCTTGTTTGACGTCTCAAAAAGCAGCTGCCCAAGCGTTGTGACCATCGGCAAAGCTCTCACATATATCGATCCCCTGATGGTTCCATTAGCTTGGGTCCTTAAACCCAGACGTTCAACATAGGATGTGTCAGTGTGAGTCCGGGTTTACGGCTGACAACTTCGGTGGCACCGCCATGCTTGGTTCAGTTTGACAGTAAGAATAACTCTCACACTTTTCGTATTTGTTTGGGTATTCACATGGTACATTTGCATTCTCTGGAGCCTTTCACAGTTGAATGGCACTCGGAATATTATACAAGTGAAGCATAAGATAAAAAGTCGCACGCAAGTTCGGTATTTCTCAAGCTCCAACTAATCAGCCTTGATTAGGTCGTTACGCAGAAATTTGTTGTCATGATAACTCTCATGTTACGTGCTTACTAATCAGATTCACTTGGACGAAATACTATTGTTTCAGAAAGTTTAGATAACGGAGATGACCATCACTCTGCAGACGCACCAGGATATGTGAAACACGGGTTTGTAGGGCTAAAGAATATGTGGAACGGGAAAATGAGTCCCGCTCCTACGAAGACAGTTGGAAGAACCCGGATGAAAATTAAATTTCCTCACCCTGATTGTGATTGACCACTCATTCGAAAGGAAAGGCAGATTTATCAGGGGAAGAGTCTGAAATCAAAGTTGTCTCCTCGAGGTGACTTCCCTACGGGTGATTTTGCATAACCTCTCAAGCGACATTGTTAAGATTCGACCGTTCAGTTCTTCTTTAAAATGTCTTTCGTGGGTGGGTATCCCAGTCTTTTAAGCGCCCCCTGATTTAAAGAAATTTCCCTCAGGTCAAACATTTCCTGAATTATGATGAGGATTTGGTCATACTGCATGCCTCTTTGATAAGCTGGTGACTGTTCAATTGACCAGTGAGTGTTTGGTTCATCTGATACCTGATAATCCTCATACCAGATTAATGTTTCCTCACTGGTACAAACGGTTTGGATAGGCTTGCCTCGGAGAGTGTCCTTGGGACACCATTATTACAACATCATTTCCTGTTCAAATGAAGCCTGCAAGACTTCTTGAAGCCTTTTGGCTCGAATTAGAGAAAAAACCTTTAAAATTCTTCTCTGTTCTGTATTAACGCTAGATCTACAGAGTACGATCAACCCCGATATAAAGGCTTGGATGCAGTAAAATGGTAGTGGTAATTTAATCAAGTCCGGCAGGTTCTGTATGTTAACAGGGGAGACGAATTGTAGTTACTTCGCCTGAGACTGTTATCAATCACTAACGCAGACAACTGTGAAAACTACTGGAGCTGAATAGAGAACGCTTCGCCACGCTTTACTGTTTCGGCCCGGGCCATCAACTGATGGAAGGATCAGCCTGAAGAAGTGACGATACTCTGTCTGTAACGTGACTCAATTTACTGTGAGGTTGTGACACGAGGTGCAAATCTGACATGAAGTACAATGATAGCAATCACTCAGGTCATCTTAATCCCTCGTCAATCTGTAGTACGCAGCAAAATCTACTTACAGTGCCCAATTCCTGATCTGTTTTGGCCACTCATGACTTAAATTGTCACTCACAGAAATCGCAGGCACCAAAAAGAATGCCCGTAAGATCACCGGTGATAGGGCGCTGAGGAACCCGCTTGTAACCAAAGCTGAAAGCGAGGGGGCATCGGCCTCCGGCGATGTGAATAAACTCCATCCCTATTGGCCTGGGACTGTCGAACGTTGTGATATCCGCCGTTACCGGAAGCCCACCGAGCGGCCCATCAGTAAACTTCCATTCCAATACCTAGTTTTCGGGAGTTTTTGGAAGCCATACCTACTTGCCTTATCCATAAACTAACCCGGAGTGAAACCTGCTTCAGCGGTGAGCAAAGCGGCTCATTCTGCCCGAGATCCCAAAGTTAGGGGGTAATGTGGGCAACAGTTTCGAGTACATAATTATCCACCGTTTAGACAGACTCATCAATTCCATCCAATCGCGCGAGGACATAAGATGAACCAAAAATTGCTGATTTAGTGGAATTTTGTATTTTTCTTCAGGGGCCACTTATGAAGTGATCTCTCCTAACACCTTCGCCATAGCTGACAATGTGAGCTATGAGACAAACTTCTTTCCTTGTGTGCTACCATCACCAGTCTGATTGGGCAGAATTGGTTTGCTTTTTAGATGACTGCTTCACAAGCGCATATGGAGTACGATTTGGTTACTATCTACATTTGATTGCCTTCGCTTCCATGCATCGTAACATGGCCCCTGACAGACGACTCCACCTCTGTTTGTGAGACATAGGATAGTCTGCACCTACTATTTGGAGAGAACAAATTGTCATTTCGGTGAGAAAGTGCTCACCGAGCCCGGGAGTACTGTATTTAATGGTTAGTTAATTACTTCCAGTGTGAAATGATCAGTTGCATTCCTCATTAGAAGCAGCGCCTGCGTGGTTAATCTCGTACATTTGCTTTTTTCCAGCCTACTAACTTGCTGCCTTCATCCATGTCTGTGATTTTTCGAAGGTAATTAATGAGCCTGTCTTGTGCCGACAAAACGGTTGGAGGGTACTTTTTTAGTCATTGCAGTAAGTGTATGAACGGAGCAGTCTATTAATTACTGGCGCAGAATAAAGTCACAAATTGCACCCTAAATCCATCAACGAATTTTCACCGCGTAATTCCATAATATGTATCCATAGCTCGATCGCCCATAAATTAGAGACACGTGCGCTGTGTTCTCAGGTTAAGTAATGAACGGTAATGGGTCTGTCAAATGAATCTGTTAGGTGCATGTCCTTGCGAATGAAACCGAATAATCTACGGATTCCAATTAATTTGAACAACCCAGACTTCTGACTATAAACTATTCATAGACAACACTGCTAATTAGGAGATGGTCCTACATTATTTGCTGGTTAGAAAAAGCAATACCACTTGGATAATGGAGCAAACTTTATCAGTGTTGACGGTTAACATGATGCTTTGCACATAAAATTCGGATTACAATACGTGTCTCTGCTTCAGTCGTGAAACAGAGTGCAAATTTAATCACAACCTGGTCATTGGGTCGTAAACTTCTAAAATTCGGAGAAGCACACCCTGTATTTTGGCAAGGTTTTCTACTGCTGTTGATAGATTTGTTTGCAGGTTAGGGGGTTTTCTTCGTCATTGGTAGTGGCTATTCATCCATCTAATATATCTCATCTTTTTCTAGTGAGTGAGATAACAACAGAGGCTTTGGTCAGATCCAGTAGTTTGAGCTCAAGTTTAGCAAGTCTATTGCCCTTGCATAGACTTGAACAACTAGGCAGTGTCTCAGTCCTCGTGATTCCTTCTGGTGGTACTGAAATTGAGTTGCAACCGAACAGTTCTTATCATTATTTTCCACTTTTGAGCACGCTCGCTGTATTGATTGTTTCCAGCAATCAGTTGGGCCACGTTGAATTATGCGCAAAACCTCAAATCGTTCAAATGGTGGCT
>SJOL01007384.1:955255-967079 GCA_004794785.1 Opisthorchis felineus
CAGGTTAAGTAATGAACGGTAATGGGTCTGTCAAATGAATCTGTTAGGTGCATGTCCTTGCGAATGAAACCGAATAATCTACGGATTCCAATTAATTTGAACAACCCAGACTTCTGACTATAAACTATTCATAGACAACACCGCTAATTAGGAGATGGTCCTACATTATTTGCTGGTTAGAAAAAGCAATACCACTTGGATAATGGAGCAAATTTTATCAGTGTTGACGGTTAACATGATGCTTTGCACATAAAATTCGGATTACAATACGTGTCTCTGCTTCAGTCGTGAAACAGAGTGCAAATTTAATCACAACCTGGTCATTGGGTCGTAAACTTCTAAAATTCGGAGAAGCACACCCTGTATTTTAGCAAGGTTTTCTACTGCTGTTGATAGATTTGTTTGCAGGTTAGGGGGTTTTCTTCGTCATTGGTAGTGGCTATTCATCCATCTAATATATCTCATCTTTTTCTAGTGAGTGAGATAACAACAGAGGCCTTGGTCAGATCCAGTAGTTTGAGCTCAAGTTTAGCAAGTCTATTGCCCTTGCATAGACTTGAACAACTAGGCAGTGTCTCAGTCCTCGTGATTCCTTCTGGTGGTACTGAAATTGAGTTGCAACCGAACAGTTCTTATCATTATTTTCCACTTTTGAGCACGCTCGCTGTATTGATTGTTTCCAGCAATCAGTTGGGCCACGTTGAATTATGCGCAAAACCTCAAATCGTTCAAATGGTGGCTTACCAATGAATGCGCTACTATTAGTATAATAATAAAATGATAAAATTGTACAAACCCCAAATTTTGGAACTATGCTGGATTCTGTACATCGGTTTAAGAACCGCTAATTCCAAGCGGCATACCAAAGTTCACACCAACTCAAGGCAAGGTGGCCAAAGATAGCAAAATTCAAAACATGACGTACGATGACAAGGTCAGAGGACGGTTCACTTTCAGGCCAAAACAAGAAGGGCGCTACAGCCACAAAATGGAGACAACAAATAGGTGAATGACGTCGTATACAGTAAGAAAGGAGAAAAGAATCAGCACACTGGATAGCAGGGATAAATAATAGCCGTTCTAGATGCATTACCCTTTCAGTCCCTAGCTGGCATGCTACCCGAAGGAAGCACAGGGAGATGAAATAACTCCAGGTTGCACAGGAATTCGAGATGCCGGGGTTGGGGTTGAACCATGGATTTCCCGATCAGTAATTTAGTGCTCTCGAGAACTTACAATGACACTGGCTCACTAGCGACGACTGCTGAATGCGCATCGGCAGCCGTCTCAAGATCGAAGTGGAAATGAGTCTCGGACTGACAATCTCCCACACAGCCTTACAGAACCTAACGGGCAACAGAGAGCTCAGCTATGTGGGCTGATGCAGGGAAAGTCGCTTAGAGGAATTAAATGAGTTTTCATTCCGCCGCCTAATTTCTGAAGCGACTTTGTCATAGCAAGTGAAGTGAAGTCATTTCTGCTAGACAACAAAATTGAAGCGAGGGATTCAGCTGAGTTCTAGGTGAGTCATCGGCCAAAAGGAAGTTGGTATGCTGATGAGTGTATAAGTCAAATATTGTTCAATCTAGCTTCAAGTAGAACATAAGGTCGAAAAAAACTCGGGAACTGTGCCTATCCGAAGAGCCACAAGAAGGGTGAAATCGGTCATAGGCTGTCGAAGAGTTTTCAGCAACCTTATGAATAGCGTATACGCCTATAAAATCGAAACCCGTCCACGTATAGACGTCTTTACCAATTTTGTTTTGATCGTCCTGGGGAGCAAACTGAATGTCTGCTGGATGAAGACAATAAGAAACCTGTGTGCCTGACTATAGCTGACACGCGCGATATGCGAAGCCTCGGCACAGTAATTTGGTTCCCGGGTACCGCATGGACAGTAAAAGGGAAAATATTTCGGGCAGTCCGAATAAAAAGATTGACGAGGGACAACAGTAGTATTCTATACGGAATTTACAGACGACTGACATATCTGGTATTTTTTGGTTCCAATCTACTGTCTAGTAAATCGTAATGCAATAATGGGAAAGCAGTGACTGATGACTTGTGTACCACACTTTTCTACATTAAGCCTGGAATAGAATCTTTGTTTGCACCCAAAACACGCTATGGAACTTCTATGACGGGAAATGCACACTGATATTTTGTTGCATATCTTCATGCAAGCAGGCAAGCAAGTGCTATAAATTTTCAGTTGAACCAGGAGATCATAACGTGTGTTGCTTGTAAAGGTAACTTGCGAAACTCACAGGCACCCCATTCTGACCGATTAGCAAGAATGTTGCCGGAGGCCTGGTTGACCCGAAGGTTCAGTGAATCAGTCAGTGTGTTGTGTCCACATAGCCGAATGCTACCCTGGTTCCGGAAGACAAACATCCGAAATCCAGGGAAGGAAAACTGTTCTGCACAGGCTTGAACACATTGTATCCGCTCTATCTTGCGATGGAGTCAGTTCCATTCAGTGAGTATATGTATACTACCGCAGTGGTTTTCCCTTAGTAAATATGACTGCAGAAATAATGGCGCATGTATTTTTTATGAAGTCCAATGGAAGTTCTTTGAAGCTTTCTGGAAGACATACCTAGTAGCAATAATGACAAGGTAGAACGAACGTGATATGCAAATACAGAAGTCAGAATGCGGCCTGTTGTTGGAATCTCGACAATAATTGCACTAGGTTGTTTCAAGGCCAGGCTCCCAATTCACCGTGAAATGGTAGAGCAACGTCAAGCATTTCATCCTGTCACTCTCAGATGCCTCAAAGACCATAATGAAAAATATTCACCTCTTGTTTGAGAAGTCCAATGTGCTTTGCTGTCTCGAAATGTATACAAAATTATCAGAATTATCACGCTTCAAAAAAGCCAATGGTTTCTAATAGCCGAGGATGCTGTGGTCATCATAAAGGTACAAGGCCATTCAGTGAATTTCCATAACGGAAATGGTGGTCTTGTAACCTAAATAAGACAAACCTTGTGCAGAGCCAAAGTTCACGCTTGATCATAGGAGCAAGTCGGGTGTCTTGCCAACGTTTCAGTCTATTGTCCCGTGCCCTTCTAGCTTAGCCGTCCAGTCTTTGTCTGTTTGAGAATGTGCTTTCAATTTTGATAGTTCCTCGTGGTAGACAGTAGATTTCTTTATAAAACTCGATACCTCAGTCATAATAACGTTTCGATTTCACGGCTTCGTGCACACTTACATATCTTTGAAAATTCAGATATATTTTTGTCTAAATGATGGTCTCACACATAAATCAGACCATTACCTCATAGGTGTACACTTTAGGGTGCACAGTAAGCCAGATGTTTGATCCTTTTATGCACTTCCTCAAGGTTGGTCCTTCGAAGAGTGGGCCTGGAGAACCTGAAGAAATTAAAGACATGACAGCCCCTCGTTCTTCTTCCGGGAAAATCTCTTACCGGACTTTTATATACCACAAACTAATTAAATCTGTGTCTTATGTAAGTTGTCTAAACTGAAGCAAACTTGGGTTGGTAAGGAACAGCTGGTCAGTGACAAGCGTCCATCAACGCTCAATAAGTCCAGAATCCGAACTCTAAACCGACCGTACAGTAAAACGATTCTCGAAAAAGCTGTCTAAAGTAAAACACCTCGGTGCCTGGTCTAACGCATGTGTTGATATAAAAGGCTCAGTAGGGTGTCATACAGCTCGTCATTTGATTCACCTTCTGCTTGCTTGGTGGGCGGCCTATCTACTGGATGATGTCCACCAAAGTTTGTTGTAGCTGTGCTCTCCCTGGTGACGTTGCGAAAATGTGTCCCAAATCTCCTCCCCATTGTTCAAAAGCCGGCTTTTGAAACTCAACTTGCACAGTCATTACGTTAAAAAGGTTATTCTAAATTCAAGTTACTGTACACAGATTCCATCTTTACAAGACTACAGTTGATACCTGGAGGTGACACCCGATATGATCAGTAACTTTTAGGCGGTCGTTTGCCACCATTTCTGACTTTTTGTGCTCCTTCACTTTTGACCTGTTTTACGAAGGCGAGGGTGCTTCTCTGGACACTGACACGCATTGATCTCTAAAATGCCCTTTCAACACCTCCCAGGACCTTGGAGTTTTTAATTTTTTTCAAGTAATTAACTAAACACACAGCCTCTGAAGGAAGCACAACTCTCCCCTGCTCTTAGCGGCCTGAGTGTTCAACAATACATTACGTCTTCCTTCATTTCTTCGCGTATATTAAGCAGTTCATCAATTCACCAAGTTCTGAATGTCTGTATCTTTGACCCCTCCAAAATTTAATTTACTTTTCGACTTTCTTTTAAAAAATTATCCGTAGTTTTTGCCGACAATCGATTCACACAATACCTTAAAGCGAAGTGATGCGAATTATCAGGTTATTCTCAGCTATTTTATCCACCGCTGAAGTCCAGATTTATCCCACAGTTTATTCAGGTCCAGCCAAGTTGAATTAGTCGTAGGTAAAGTGAAACGTTTTTCTCACTTTACGAGGTTGTACTGAGTCTTCTTAATGCTTCCAATTGGTATTTCATACGTTCCTCCAAATTACAAAAATGCTTTTATTTTGCTTTCCTGGCTTTAAAATGAAGAATTTATTTTGGCAAAACACTCTTGCGCAAATCACTATAGTGTTACTAGAGGTTTCTGATACCCTTCAAATGTATGTGCCCTATCCAGGCTACCAATGTATATTTTCCCGACGGAACATACGACTTACAAATTTGTCCAGGAGTTTTCAGCAAACTTATAACTAGTGTCATATCAAAACGAGCTGTTTGTTGATTATCCGATTCATTCGATTTTTGCGCGTTCTTAGATGACCCTGTGTTGCTGTTTCTACAATGGGTATTTATCATCTAACCACGCGCAAACTCTGCTCAGACGAAAAAATCATCAGCGCTTGTTTGGACGGATTGATCGTGTCCCGAAGGAAACAACCCACAAAAACGCCAGCGAGTCGAAGTTTCCAGAGGAACAATAGATAAATTATTAATGGTGCGCTGAATCGACAGGTGTGTACGCACTAAATTTCATGTCCATTGATGACTTCTTAAGGAGGCGGTTTCTATAAGAAAATGAACTTCCTGTGGATTTATGTGATTTATGTGAGACGGGAACAAGTCCTCGTATGCTATTTCCAGTCTCAGAAATAACCGAGATGCACTGCTGCGAAATCTTTCTGGCTTGTCATTTTCACCAGGGTCATTTCGTGAAGTCACAGTAAAGAGGAAGAGTGGAATAAGCTGCTATCTGTTACACTAAACATTGTAGACTAATGGGTGCTAATAGTGTATTCGTGTGGTGGATGTAGGGTACAAGTACTCCAAATAAAGCTAAAAGACCACAGGAAAACGAGCATTTTGGTTTCACCCGAAGAGTGGACCTTGTCTGGCGGATTTCACAAGTAACTACAGCAGACGAGCACCAACCTAAGAGGCCAGCAACTGTGAAGTTTTTCCCCTGGTATGAATATTGAAAATTAGCACTATAACATTTTTAGGATTTTTTAAACAATTCATAAACGCAAATTCTAAGTTCACTGTGGCGAATACTTTTTCGTTTCAGCAACTGCAAGACTTCACAGCAACTAATAAAATGGAACACCTTGGCGTATGTACTAATTTGCTCACACTTAATTAAAGAGAAGTCACTGCAGCTCACTCTCATGCAGTCTCAAATTTGGTCACATCGGAAACAGTGTTTTGTTGTATTTGAAAATGCTTAAAACTCACCTGGTTTTCATTTGCAAACGAGAAACGCTAGACAGCAATGCGTTTGCCTGCCATTTTCAGACGTCTGGAAGCAGAGTGCAGGAAAAAAGTTGTCGAGCACCGCCAGTGTCGAACGACGCAGCTCGACATAGTAAAACATACTGTTCTCCAAATTGGAGAGCGCAGTGGTTTTTCCAACGCGATTTTGGACTGATTTTAAATAAGTATGCGCTTTGTTTTTGACAAAATGTGAATATTATAATTTGATCGAGGTTTTGAAGTTGTTCAAACGACCACGGTAACTTCCGGTCAACATTCAGTTGATCAAACCTAGACGGAGTGAAGCCGAAGTTCGCCTAAGAGCTTTTTCATACAGTAGCAGACAAACAAGGTTCGGCATGCATTTGGTTTCTGATTTGACCTTCTTTCTAGTGAGAGCGAAAATCCACAATATTCGCACGACACGGAGCAAAATGGCGTCTGAATTCGCTCTTTCTCCCGTGGACACTACCTTATGGAAAATCGGGGAATGATGTGTTATGAACCTTCGTTCGGGTGCGAAGGTATTCCATTGGTAACAAAAAATTCTTCTGCCACGGGCCAGTTACTTAGTATTCGTGATAAACAGGCTACACAAGTGACAGATTATCGTTAAAACCCAAGCTCTGTTCTTCTCTAAAACAACCACTAACAGCAACCTCACGCTTACATGCAATACATCAGTTAATTTGAAACGTGGAAGTTGGCCTTCAAAGCATAGAATGAGATCATATTAAATAGGGGTACCACGAGGAAAGAAAGATTTCAGCCTCTCCTGGAAGACTGCAGGCTCTTCGAGGAATAATTTATCCCGCGCAAGTTAACTGTTATTGGTTGGCGAAATCGCACTAAACTGTGAAGCCCTGCAGGGAGTACTTCGCCCAACTTTGACCTCGTTTTTACCCTACCATCATGCCACTGTAATGCCACGCGTCCTGAGTAATTCTGTCATATAACTGTGTTATGGCTATTCTTTTCTCGATGGGTTGAGGCTTGTGATTGTGCTGTTTTGTCATTCCATCCCTTTTTCCGAACTTCTCATTTTTCTGAACGTATTATGCATTCCCCTTCGCAATTCACCCGAAATTTGTACGGTGTTGCGGGATTCGTACAATTCGCGTTCATGCCACTTTCATTTGAAAATTCCACTTCTTGTCCCGGCGCAATTTTTCTGGTTGGTCCATAACGTAGGAAAGAGCACTGGACTCGACTTCCACCCTAATTAGAGCTCATCAGCACTGCATACCCCTGACCGTGCAGGGGTTTGAACTCCGGACGTCTGAAATGCGACGCGAGCGTGATATCGGTGTTCCACAAGCGCACGCTGGAAGTACCTGAATAATTGTGTCTTAACAGGTGAACGTGTTTACGCTTGACCGATGTGACCTGTTTGCCGAAAGCATCCAGTGCTTCCCTTTAGTGTAGACCCACCAGAATAACTGCTCCAGAGCCGGTGGGGGACCGCCAAAATGAGAGTGATGTAAACGCGAATTCAATAGATCCCGTAATCACCTACAATTGATAGACAACTGTCTAGCAATGTTGATGACCCTGTGTAACAGCCTGATGGGGAAGTCCTTACAAGCAAGTCAGTCGATCGACCCAACCAAAGCAGTTACTTGGCTGTCGTTTGAGGATTCATACAACCAGTCACATCTCTCAGGCCTGAATGCGTTCGCATCTTCAGACGTGATAATTCAGGTGCTTTCAGCGCGCACTGATGGAGTAGTGGGAATACGCTTGCCTTGTTTGTGAGATGTCCGAAGTTCAGATTCCGACACTGCCACGGGTTTGCACCATCGATGTACCAGAATGATACAGAAACTCGAGTACAGCGTTTTGCCTTTTTGTTGTCGATTTATCCAAGTGCTTATATCAGGACCAAAGTTAGACTGTTAGAAAGACAGTAATGTAAAAGCCTGTTCTAGAATTGCCTCCAAAGTCGGCAAGCCACCATATGTTCACTACGTAAGTAAAGCTGTGGCACCAGTGGACATTAACTGTAGCTTATCAATACTTTTTTGTATCCGCAGGGGTCGTCTTGACCGTTAGGCGACACAGACGTCTGAAGACTGCTGGACACATTTTGTTTCAGGTGTTGGTGGTTGCGGGATTTTGGAGAACGTATACTCACATGGCTCTCATTTGAACAATCGTCTTGTGGCGCTACCTGAATGGGAAGTCCTGACTGGTGGGCCAATCGATCGACACAACCAAGGTATGTTACTGGGTCGTCGTTCGAGGCGTCGGGCGTTCCGCTCACATCACCCAACTGCGAACATGTTCACCCATTCGTGCGCCTGCCTCGGATGTCACTTATGAGGTGTTCAAACCCAGACACGGCCAAGGATATGCACTTCTGATGAGCTACACTGAGAGCGAAACTCGAGTCCAGTGCTTCCCTCCCTTAGGTGTGGACTCACCAGAATGGTCGCGCCAGGACAGGAGGACGATTGATAAAATGAGAGACATGTGGGTATGCATTCTACAAAATCCCGTAATTACCAACACCACAAATGGAATTGTGTTTTTTGACCGGATAAGTGCTTTTCCTATGCATAAGGGAGTTCTTGGTTTAGTCGGATAATGTATTCCTCAGTCCACTTCGCAACCTTGGATTTATTAATTTTATGAGACAATAGGCCTTGTAAGGCGGCGTGAAACGTCTTCATTTTTGACACATCAGGCTTCGATTCTTTTGGTGTCCATACCATGTTCTGGCGGCTGACAAATGTCTCCGGCTGGTTGTTTTGCCGCAAAGAACTTCGCAACACAGCTCATGTTAAGTTTGCTGGGAATCATAGGGTCCTGGTCGTAGACATTTTGTATTCACTCAGATACATAAAACAGAAACGTGCTGTCCAGTCCAAGTGAGATTTATGTGCAGTGGGCACCTTATGGTCTCACCATTACGTCCCATAAATAGCATACCAGAACAGGCTGCTCATTTTCAGATTTACATCCACACGCACTGTTCGAATGGCATGAAGTGAAAATCCTATGATGCGTTCTGCGTCTCTTCTCCCTGACAAATAACTGAATATCATCAGGATGTCCTTATTAGAGTAATACAGTTCACAAAATACACTTATTTGCATACCGGTTTGCTTTTACCAGGACACTAATCTTAATCCAACGGAAGCTCTCATTTACGATGCATCTCTTCAACCGAAGGAGCTGCACAAACGCGCCTCATGTTTCAGTTGATACAATATCCAAGATATCGCAGTGTATTTCCTTGATGGGACATAATATTCGTTCTTCAGATTCGTTCCACAGTCAGTAGTCCAAGAAATGCTATAACTTTTTTAAAAAGAAGACAACGTCAAAAAGGAATCGCTTAGCTTAATGAAGTCAACAAACTGAAATATAACACTTAATCTAGGTTTGGCTAACTCTGACATCACGTGGTTTAGGCTGCCTACTAACTTGATGTAGGAGAGAATGGATTTGGAAAATACTGAATATGAACACAGGAGCATATAAGGCAAACAAAACGATAGAGATCTTGCACAGAACTTCACCCTACACTTACTGTTGAGTAGTCAGTAACTCTTTAGTATGAAGTAGGTAAACGCACCACAGTCAGTTCCGGATGAGTGCGTGTACTAGCGGTATGAATTGATGGGAGTCAAGAAAGTCCCGGGAGTGGTTGAGTAACGATAGGGTTCAAAATGTCGTGTAGGCTGTCACCACGCAAAATTACAACTCACGGATAGCTTGCTTATCTGGCAGTACAAGGTTGTGTGGTTGTCGGTCAATCTTGAATTTTGGCGAATCCTGGCTTAGCATTTTTACTTTGTCAACGAGAAATATTTATCACAGCCTTCCGACATTTTTCTTTATTCATTTCTGACCTTTCAGGCGCATTGAAGTGGTCTGTGGTAAATGTATATCTCCATTATTAATGCTGGTCCGGAGTTCATCTCTCAGATATTTTATCGACAGGCCACAGGGCTACATGGTATGTAACTATAGGGAAGAAAAACAGCCGATTCTATGACGACGGCTTTAATTACTCCATAGGAACCACATATATCATTTCACCAGTCAGTGCAACATAATCTGGGTTCTCTATTTCCCCTCTTAAATCCCAAATTTCTCCCAGAGGGGGAAAGTCCCCTTAGTTGGGAATCCCCGTGAACATTTCAAGGCGACATGAACTACGATCTTCCGGTACAGGACTGAAACACTTTTACCATGGTAGCTCATACGGAGCTTTCATTACGTGCAGATGGCTTTATGAGTTTGTTCTAAAACCGTTTGTTTCCAACGTTTTTATGTAGCAAACTGAAAGGAAGTTGGCATAAAAGTTGGCACGTTGTTAAAACAGATGATCAGCACTCATGTAAATCAGAAGATCTAAAGTATTCACAGTATTCCTACTCTTTCTTAGACCTGTTCAGTAAAAGTGAGCCAAGTTCACTAAGTCAGACCACCTCAATTTTAAACGAATCTTCACAACAGAGGAATGCAACTGTTTACGTCATTTAAATGCACAGACATACTCCAGCTATCAGTCGACTCTGGGTAAAATAACGTCAGAATTCTCTCTTTCATTCGGTAATCAAGCGTGTACGATGCCGACCACTGGATAATCTGTCATTTCCATAATCCAATGCTCTGTCCGAAGGGAAACCACCCTCGGGATTTGGAAAGAATTTTTTCCTCGATTAGTCTGGAGGCGAAATCGTGTGTAGCCTGCATCGTTAGCTTAATAATGGAAGGAAGGAAAACTCAAAACACCAAGAAAATGCCTCGCGTCCATTGACGCGGGACGGATTCGCAAACAGTCTTCCAATTTGATTTACGCTCAAGCTCCTTTGGGTCACTGGAAGAGCGTTATCTAACCGCTTACTTGGACTTAATTGGACTGTATGATTGGTGTGCTAGTAGACCGTGATTTTTCAAAAGCTTTAGAAAATTAAGTGGCAACTACATCCATCAAAATTTACCTACATTTTCAGTTTTTTTTAGCAAGTAACAACGTTTTTTACGACAAGACACGTATAGGACTGGGATGACACTTGGCATGCATCTGTGAGCCCGACTAATGCCTGTATCGCAAATTAGCCGTGCCTTTGGTTTCACACACCAAATTCCGACTGCAGTTCTACTTACCCTAAAATAATTCTTATAATTATCACATGTGAAATCGTCTCTCATCAAGGCAGCCAGTACGCGGTTTCTGCAGTTCAAGGATGGGGGGTGCTATATCCTGTCTAAGTGAGAGCTAATCACACTGCTGCTCAGCAGCCCATGACAGTGAAAGAGCCCAACCTCAATTAAAAATTACCCAATGTGATCCCACTACCGTCAATTTATGCCGATTTCTTTGTCCTCCTGATGAACACAGTCAGACGGCTCAGGAGGGCCTTTAGCAGACAAAACCCCAGGCCGCTTCGTTCTGGAGTACAACAGAAATCTGCGCCGTCCAAGAGAATTTTGTGTTATACTAGTCATTTTACACTGAGGAATGTCATTCAGCTTACTGCCCTTTTGGCCCAATATTCTACGAGCAACAGAGCAACAATTGTTAAGACCGATTCCAACTCTTAACTTCTAACTACTCAGGCAATGAGTTGCACTACCAAATGTGTTTTGCGAAAAGATTGATGACTGCAGGTAAAACACTAGTGTAACGGCGGATACCACTGATGAGGCAGGCGAGTAGTATGCGGTTTTCTCGTAACTGTGCCTCGCATCTAATGGAAGGCGAGGCTTATTACGGGACTTGTGGAACCGTTTGGCAGTGCTCGTTTACAATTGCGTGATAATCAATGTACATCAACGATAGTTCAAGATGACGCCTGAGGGTGTTCAGTTTTTAAAAACAAGGTGCATATGAGACGTTTATTTTCCTGTCCAATAGTCTGTAACTGTTTAGTTGGTGTTGGATAATAAACAACTCCGCGGTGAAAGGATTCCCTCCTTATATTTGGTGCCGTGACCAGGATGCGGATGAAGATCCCTTGGCCAAAATTTTTTGAGGATGGGACGTGCAGGCCTTCCTGGAGGATTTCGAGGATTTTGCGAAGGCGGCTGGATTGGAGAGCGATCGGGGTA
>SJOL01007384.1:975657-1116702 GCA_004794785.1 Opisthorchis felineus
TGCAAGTGAAATTTTCTTTTCAATACAGCATTCTCTCGTGTGATGAGAACAAATCACATTTGGGTGGGTACGATCCGTGTATTCCTCCTCATTTCGGCGCGTTTCTTTTGCACTCACATTTAGAGCATACTACCATACACTAAGTCCCCAGAGAAATTTTTGTCCCAATCAGTGTCTGGGAACTATGAAAGCCTTAGGCTGATATCAGTATTCTTGAACCACAATGCATGTCATCCTAGAGATAAAAAGAAAACTTCTCTTTATTCGCAACAACACAACCTGTGTGTTTCAGAATCCAGTCACATTCAAGTGTTCAAATTCCATTAAATTTGAAAATGTACTAACGATAAGTTGACGGCGAGTGTACATACAAAGCAGCTGTCGTCACCAATCAGTTGAGTTTAGAATAACGTGTTACAGTGACAATTTACATGTTTCCAAATATTAATACTTTTACCAGCTAAGGTGATTTGTATTCCCGCAGCGCTATGCCTAGCAGTGTCTACAGCCTAGTGGTTGTAACATTCCAACGCCAGTGTCCTACAGATTGTGGTGCAATTTGTGTGGCTTGGTTCCCGGTAATTTCTTTTTGAAAAAGAAGAGAAGTCTTGGAAACCGAGAGAACATTGCTCGCCAAATCTTTTTTCGGATGATACTAATGCCAGTTCAGCGTTCGTAAAACAAAAAACGAGGACAAGTAATTTTATCTTACCCTTAATCCTTCCACACTATATAAAAGCAACCTTGTGAGTAGTTTCCTTTATGGAAATTTACCGCGTAATCTCGAAAATCGTGCCAACTGAAACATGAGGCGGCCTGTGTACAGCACATCCAGTTGAAGAATATCATAAAAGAGAGTTTCAGTTGAGTCTCTCGTGAAGACCACATTGATTTGCAAATGAGTGTATTTGTCGATAAAAGTACCTACTTTACCAATGATGAAGAGCATAAGTGGAGGAGGCCCTACGAATCCGGATGCCGTTTGAAGATGTTCTCATCTAGAAGTAAATCAAACACTGGGCCTCTCACCAACGGCGCCGGTCCATAATATGATGCTATCATGTTCAGAAATGTGACGATACTGACCGTTGGAAAGAAACAATGCGTTTATTTTAAGGCCCTGTTGTTCAACAGCACAAGCTGCCATGATGCCAGTTTGGACCTACTAGTCCGGTAGAAGATTCGGACTGTACAAAGTTTGATTAAACTATACAATTATGATGTTCGGGTTGATCGTTTAAATAATTTCACTTCCACAAAGGAGTCCTCACGCGTGTGTTCACTTTTATCTTTTTCATGTTGGCTTGTTGTTCCGATTTTGATTTACTTCCAATAACAACTGCCGTGTGTTTTAGCTTTAGTGGAACAATACTCTAAGCACGAAATGACATTAGTCCTCGGGGATGCCGGTTACATCGACCTAGAATGATGAACCCCAAGGCAGGATAGGTAGTGCCACATTCCTCGCGGGCGGCCAACGGGTACAGTCCCAGAAAATAAAGCCGGATGTGAACAGGAGGCGGCAGTAGTGCCACTATTTGCATGCCACCCCTTAGCTATGCGATCTGCGGGAACAGCCAAGCAATTTAAAATTACGATTAATACAGAGACTAGTCTGGTAGCTCACATCGGAGACAAACCTACGCCTAGCTAGTGTTAACCATTCTGAATTGTATGCAGGTAATCATAGAAAGTTTTAAATTGCACCTCTGACTCTCTACAGCTCCAAATGAATTCGGGCTTGTCACTCGCAGATCCAAGTGTGGACAAAATCACATATGTATTCAACTGAACTTGCACTACACATAGGTCGTACCCACATTACATTCGTATAAATTCCTATAAGTATCAACGATTTGTTTTGATTTGACACTTAAGCATTCAAGCATAGTGATACAGTCACACCTGTCTTTCAACCGACCTTGTGTACCGCAAACAGGTGATTCAAAAGATACTGAAGACATCTAAACATATGAAATCACAATCAACAGAAGTTCGTCAGCAGTTTCACTGAATGTCACACTATAATCCCTAATCAGTTTCTTCAAGTTAAGTAACCATAAGCTAAAACCACTCAAGTATGGTTAAGCATGGAACAGACTGTTTCGATTTAACCGCTCCTCCTCAGGTTCTCCAACAGGCACACTTCGCTTTAACTGGAAGCAAAATGCTTTACTCAGGGACTCCACCTTACTACATTCTGGCACTAAGGAGCTGTTTTTCGGAGTCTGTCCCTTTGGTGATTCGGGAAAGGCAAGCATTACTTTCCGCTGCATTGTAAAATACTGATTAAGGTCCACTTAGATCATAATTGATGCGTTGGTCCATTATTCCGCAGATTGGTCACGAGCGCACTGGACGGACATTTCTTAGATTTCTCGAGGGCCAAAATGCACAAAAATGGGGCCTGATACGATGATGAGCAGGCCGATCATTTCAGAAGGTGTTTATTTCACGTCAATGTACCAGTGACGATGTGTCCGCGGGATTAAAACGCTGCGACAGCCGTCCTGAATGAAGAAAGGTAAACCGTCTGATGGAAAACTCAATAGAAAATTACAATTTAAGAGTAGAGAAGGCCTTTCCTATTCACCTTACTTTAGTTTGAATGTTCACCCAGCTCTCTCAGCGCAGGACAAGAAAGCACTAGGCTCTTTTTCCGCTCCCTTCGAAGCCGTGCGTACTCCTTTCTGCGTCAGGATGTAAACTCTGTACCTAGCACTTGCTGGGCACGCATGATACCAACAGCTTCCAGCTTACTGTAGACGCACCCGAATTAGCAATCCTGAACAGGCACGCGTATTTACAGTTAGACGGTGTAAAATGTGTCTTCAATCTTCTGATGAAGTAATCTGCGTACTGAAGGTTATGCGCTTGTTTCAAAGTGAAATGTGATCGTTAATCGACGGTAGCTCAGTTAGTGTATAGATTTCACAATGGGTATTTGTTCGACCACTTATGAACTTGCGGATCAGCGCTGTCCGCATTTGAGCAAGCTCGTCAACTCACCATGAACTCCTTAGAAACGCGTAACCTCAAGATTTCTGGAAATGATAATTCATGCAACGACGAAAGATATAGCTTTCTTACCGATTGTATCCTCCAAACATCAGGTAGAGGATGTGTTGAGTAAATCAGATGACTGTTATCCCTGCAGGATTGTCAACGAACTTTTTCCATGTGCAAAAATGAACCAGCTAACTAGTACCGAGCCAGCGCCAAAATCAGGACACCTCAAGCCCCATTTCGGCGACGTCAATAAACGTCCAAAATCCATTCGGAGCGCCTGTCCTATCTTTGTGCTCCACATCGTGGATTTTTAGGCACGTACAAACAAACAAACAATGCTTCTCAGTTTGTCATGAGTGTTCATCAAAGTTTTCTGCTTCTTCATCGACCTCAGGCTGTCACTACTTCGCTAAAATTCCCAGCGACGATGAGGTGGCGCATTCCAGGATCCTTGTGGACTGGTATATTATCTTTTTACATCTCGGACACTGCTGACCCACTCCAGGCTCTAACTAATGAAATAGACCGTCATTTTGTGGAAGCGCCTCTATCTCTTACAATGACGATGTTTCCCGTACGAAATTCAACACAGGGTGGTCTCTATAATGGGGTCCGTTATTCTGGACGTCAAATGACGAAACAATGGGTGCAGCTGTAAAATCTCGAAGACAAAGTAGCCGAAAATTTTTCTGTCTTTGATGTCAACGCAGGACCCATGTAAAAGGCTTAGTAATGTTACTGACGGATGTCAACTCTTCATCCGTTAGATAGATTAGAGTGAACCAGTTGCTAATTTCCGGTTCGTAGGTGTGACAGAGAGGAAATGCGTCCCTGGTAGCTCACTAGGTAGAGCATCCGTCCTACTAGAGTTCGAGAGTCTGAGACCATTTGCAGGCATGTTTTTTTCAAACCAAATCGGTAGGAACCATGCGGCAGGGGAATACTGGAGAACAGGAGTCAAAGAATAGAATATTCCGTGCTTTTACATACTTTCAAATGTACATAAGACGGCCGCGGATAATTAGAGACCTCTTAGGTGTACCAACATGCAAGGAACTGAGAAGAACTTGGAAAGTTCTCTTCAGTGGACACCAGTACTCAAACAACAACGCCCAAAAATTTTTGAATAAGCCTGGGGACATAGCAACCGAATAAGAGGAAGTAGAGGTATCGTCTTACGTGAGCTCATGTGTCATTAGATGGATATCAATTCCTCCATAACAGCGGTCGCTGAGCCATATGATGACCGTAGAGTTCAGAATGGATAGTTAGACAGGAAAAGTTAGACATCCGCGAGATACTCAACCTTTGCTTTACCGCACCCTCTGAATTCAATGATGAATAGTTCGAAGAACTGAAAACGGCGCCAAATGGGCTTTTAATTTTACAGCTCTTTGCTGAAATCATCCTAAAAAAGCTGCAGCCGAATCTGTTGCCAGAAATTAGCCAAACTTATGGACTTCTTACGTGAACGACACTTCCATTATCATCGCAAAGAGTGGATGAGGACGACAAAGCCCACTGTTAAACGACATTTTTGATGGCATCTTCCCCGTGTGGAAGAAAAAACGATGGCGAACGACCTTCGTCTCTAGACTAAGGAATAGATGGACACAAAGGATGTGTAAGAAAGTCATCGCCCACAAAACAAATACAGAGCTGCTACAGAAATCACCAAACTGTTTTAAAGTTCACTAAGATGACTCAACTCAACCAGATCCGCAACTTGGAGATTAGATAAAAGAACCACACTTATATTTCCGAAACCATCGCAAGAAAACTAGGAATACACTTTGTAATAGTAGTCTATAGACCAATGAACACACTGCGGCGAACACTATGGAGACCAAAAAGATAACCAGAAATTGCAAGTACGATCACTTTCATCTGCACAATTCAACAAAAAGATTGTGCTAATTACAATGTAGGATGAATGGGCAAGCATCTATTAAACTGAGCCAAGGAACCTATACATGCTACTAGAAGACAAATTCACTTTTCTGTCGTCTTCCTAAGTAGAAACCGAGAGGCACACTAATCCAACCGGGGGAATGCTAACATACTAGGTCAAGAATGAACAAACAACAAATGCGAGTTTAAGTAGGTCGGCCACTCCAACGATAAGCATGACAAGCACTCCAACAAACACGAGGCCACCCTCAAACACGGAACCGTACAACGAAACGAAGAAAGCAGGAAGCTCAAAATCAGACGATAAGCTAACTGGACAGGAGGGAACGGATTTTAACATCAATACTAACAAAAATCTGCAGACGAAAGAATCGAACAAGCTAAAGACCGGGATCAGGCAAGAGAGCAGCTGTGCAATTCTATCACTTAGGCGTGAGAAAACAGGCTACAAATTAAAAATGGCCCACTCAGAATCAAGGACAAAATTTACCAAAAATAAGAGATGGACAAACGACCAATTGAGCGACAGAAGCGCTGAACACAACGCAACACAGATCACAACTTGACCAATCGATACTAGCAAAGAATGAACAAAAAGTATAGTACTCAATGGACCAATTGACTGCAAGAAAGATAGACCAAATGCAACACCATTCAGCCTACTTGTAATCTTGCACTAAACAGCCAGTCACGTTGGTGATCCAAGATACTTTTTAAAATCTATGCAAACTCAAGTAAGAAGAGATAAACTATTTACCCAGTAGTACACTAAAAATGTCACCTCAAATGCTGACGAAACGTATGCAAACAAATTGCCAGGCTTCACAATCGAATCAGCCTGATCCATCAAAATTCCAACAAACACTTGTCAAAATCACATCCATGTACACCGCAGATGGTAGGCAACTCTGTTTAAATAGACCAATGTACATCCACAGTGGAATTCCACACAAAGCACCCAAGGAAAAAAAACGCAACCAACAATAGGGCGATGTCAGAAAATTCAAACACATCTGGTTTAAGCTCAGCGGTGTTTCAATAAATGAAGTGCGGATTTAAGGAAAGTTTGAAGAATAATATTCGACGGACAACACAGGTAGCAAAGCGGTTTACAAGCATTTGTCAGAGAAAAGGAAAGCTGATTCAGTGTGGTATGATGTAGTTTCGTTCCGATGGGCGAGTGCAGTAAACCTAAAGACCTCCGAACTCTGAAACTTAAGTCGTTTCTAATCGATGGCATCTTTTCTGCAGAGTGTCGAAATTGTATGGTCCCCTCAGGTCGAATTACCTGTTTACCGCAGTTGGATGGTACGGTATGAATTCTCATTACTGAAGATGGTCAGGCGGAAAATCCTCAGTGAAAAAAGTAGTAAACTAGTTGTGGACATCCATGGTGTAAACACGAATCTGATATGCGCAATTTGACTTACTTAAGGTCAGTAAGATAATGTCAAAACAGCGTGTTTTCCTTGTGTAAAAATCAAATGCTTTTTGCCACTCTTTATCTGGTAAACAGGAACGGGACTCTATTCTGTCAGAATTTTACTGCTGATAGCTTTATGGCAGATTAGACACTACTTGACACCTTTTCGCAAAGTAACGAAGGAACTTCCGAAGGCAATGCACTTAAGGGTAGAACTAGAACTGTAGGTGATGACAGTATGGTACTGATGTAGTTGCACAAGACAATTAACGTCGCAGCAGGTGGATACTTTTTGTCCTTTTCAGTTCAGCACCGAGACAACCCTAACAAGCGATCCTGTGAGTTAAGCCAAAACCTATCAGAAGATGACAAGTAATGCTTTATAAGAAGCACTCCATTCCAAACGTGAAATTCTTTCTCGGTATTAGTGAATCATTTCAGGTCTTTTGATCGCAATAAGATGAGGTAGTATCTGGTTTCATCCAGGGCTGCTAAAATAAACGTACTGCAGAGAACGCTCTACTGGCCAGGTATAGCTAACCGACCTATGCATACTGACTTGAGGAATGGAAGGAACCAGACAAGCCCACTGCTGGTTACATAGTCACTCAGTATAGCACAAAAAATGTGTTCTGTTACCTGAGGATTAGTCGCAGGGGAAAGTCGTTTAGTCTGATTTATTGCGTTTGTTATGACACTGTCTCTCTGCTCAAGGGTGTGGGCATCAACTAGCCGCCTGTCAGGATACCGCTTGGCTGGATGTGCAAGCTGGGTGTAAAATTTGACTCAAATGACTGAGAGTACATTTTGCACTCGTCATCTGTAAGCATGCGTCCAAATAAGGGTATCAAGTCTCGCCTACTGCACGTTAACAGTGACCATGATATCCTTCAGTCTACCTGACCCAACCCAAGCGTAATTAAACAGAATCGGCAATTTCACAAAAAACATCATAAATCCACAAACGGCTAGACAGACTGTTATAATTAGTGAGCTATTGACATGAAAGTTGGGGGATTCGGAAACATTTAAGCAAAAACTTAAATACAACTAGGATATGTGGCAAGACAGACGCTGAAATGGGGCCTCGAACTCATGCTCATCCATCGACTAAAACGTTGCAGTTTCGAGTAATATGCCCGAGGTTTTTTCTCTCATATGGTTTGTGAGTAGTTAGTCTTTTAACGTTATAAGATGGCTACCTTGGATGATTAACAAACTACCGCTGATTTTCAAGCAAAACGCTCGGTGAAATAAAAATAATTTTGTCTTCACGATTTTGGGAATAACGCATCTCAGCTGTGTTGAAATTATTACATTTGCTTCCATCAATTTCTTGTTCAGTGCGTTAACTGTAGTAAAAAACTGGGATTTTGCCACTTGGGACCAGTAGTTTTTTTGGATCAATCACCTTGTTTACCTGAAAGCTGCAGTTGCAGTCACACTGCATTCGTGTGCACCATAATAATGAACTTCGTAATAAAAATCTGATTAGATTGTCAACACTTGAGAAACGTGGGCACTGAGGAGAGATTTTCCTGTAGAAGGATTTCTTATCCCTACAGTACAAAAGTGGGGTTCACCTCCCAAGTTAAGTAATGGGGAAATGTTTTGCCAAAATAGACTTCGAATAGTGGACAGGTGTTTTGTTAAATCACTTACCCTCCTCTGGTACAATCATCCTGATCAAACTCATTAGAGCTCATGGTAGAGGTGGTTTACTATAAATCTAATCAGTGATACTGATGCCTGAATATCTGATTTAAGGGTCATCCAAACAATACAATTATTTAGAAAATTTAAAACGGTCCGCAGTGTTAGTTATGGAACTGGTCGAAAACGACAGTTTCGAAATAGAAAGATGCTGTGAAAAGTGGTGTATTCTGGCGTATAACTGTGACTTGATAGTTTCAAAGAAGCGACCATATAGCTCAGTGTCCTTGAAAGTTTCACCCCGTGGCTTCTGCAGCTTCTACAACCCACTTCTGCTATGTCTATCTACTGAACTGTGGAGACAAATTCTGTGCGATGTTATTATTAAGTGGGAGTGCGGAGACTGGAAGCCACTCTCTTGGGAGACAACTGACCGACAAGATCCCGTGCGTGACTCCTAAAAAGAGAGGTCACTTTGTGGAAAATCCCAATATCTCTCCGTATTACTCTGTTTACAAGAGTAGTGGAAAGTTAGGATGGGTTTATTGAATGAGCATCCACTACTCAGTAGCTCACTTACTTAGAAGATCTGTGCAATCCCCAAGGTGAAGCACATTGGGTCCAGCTAAAGCTTAGGTCGCACTGCTCTAAGGATAATGCTAAAAATGCAAACGTGCAATAATAATTCCAACTTTTACTGCAATACGGTCAACAGTTTTCTGTAACCAAATTTCACAATAAGATTTTCAAAGTACTGTTCCTAGTTAAAAATAATCCTTTGCGATAACAAGATGACAAGAACTTCAGTGGCTATTGCAGGAGAGTTTTGGTTCCCTCTGTAAACGACAAACTAGATTCGTAATCAGTTCTGATTGACGATAGGCGAGGTGGTCGTCATTGAACTTGTCCTAACTAGTCTGGTTTTTCGTTAACTGCGCGAGTGGTAAAATCCACGGAGTCAATCCACTGCTTTGCAATAAGGCGCAACGATAACTTTTTGGAACGGGTACATTATGAGATGCATGCGAATGTGCTAACCCTTCAGGAGCGCACTGAATATCAACCACCGTCACTGCTAATCTCCATGGAGTCCGTGGCCGAGTGTATCACACAAATGCAAACGTTTGTTCCGATTATGTAAGTCCGGGGCTTGTGTCCTTTGAGTGTACTGCAGTTAACTGTCACATAAGTATGCCTCAGGGAGGAATAAATAGAGATATATGCTGCCGGATGCTTTCGATATGCATCCAGACGGAAAACAGAATATAGACCACTATAATGGGTGGGTTTAAATAACCTAAAGCGCTCACAAACCTAACAAGGCAGTCTCACGACACGCATCACGAACTCGAACAAAGGTCTACACAAAAACAAGTTGACATGACATCCTCTTGAAAGCAGTTATTCTACAGAGCATTAAAAAGCTGCCTTTCGTTTAACCTCTTTAAATTTTTGTCAAGACAACTACAGAATGATTTCACACGTATTTTTTTGCAATAAAAAAGCGAATATATCGTTACCAGTTCGTTACCAGTATTCTACAGAACTTTAGCACTAATCGTTAATGTAGTACCGTTGGACACTTTAACTATCTTTAACAAAGATCTGACTCGGAAAAAGCCATATGCAGTCGGGTGATATCCAAAAACATATTCTCTCTCTCTTGGTTGAAAAAACCCCATATACTTTCTTGTAATTTCACTTTAAACGAAAACTGACGGCCAATTCTGACCAATTAAAATTCTATTTGATGCTCTCCTCAAAACTAACAGTTGTAATTCATGGCCAACAATACTTCTGTCAGTATTATATATCTTCTACTTCTTGTGTGCTGAACACGCCCCTGGTGAACAATACTCTGACGTCTCTTTTACTAACGACCATTTCATCTGGAAATGGGTGAAACACGTTTTCCTCGCCTATTTGGACACAATTATATCAGCAAGAACCCAGTCAAGAACACCAATGTTCTTCGGGTCTCGCCACCCGGTCAGTAGGCTGTTCTCAGGTAAAATGGGGATAAATAATTAAATAAACCGGTACTATTGGCTATTAGATAAAAATTCCGAAACGTAGACATGCGTTAGTTAGCGGAACATAAGTCTAACCCAACTGGATGAGGAAGTTGGTCCAAAATGCCGTTGAGCAACTAGGTCCATCAACGTGTGTCACATGATTCACGTATTCTCTTAACAAGCTGTCGTGTCGTGCACTCATCATATTCTCCTGAATAAAAACTGAACAATTTTACTTTTTCCTATAAATGAGATCAACAGTCGGTGCGCAATGATTCAGCTATTGGATACGGTTGAAATAATAATAACCGGAAATCGGGGCAGTAGTCTGTCTGACAAATTGTAGATCCTTTTCTAGACTTGTTCTAACCAAAATGCATCACGTGTCACCTCCCTACGAAGCGAATCGCTCTGCTATTGCTCTATGTTAGTAGTCCTCAGTAAAGACAGCTTTTCTCCCCTGGAGGTGCATTTGAGTGGCTCCTGAATTGATAGTTGTAGTCAGAAGGAGACTAATAGGCTTGGGTGTGGTGAAGCTTGCAAGAAAGTCCGCAGCCTTGTTGCCCAGCTTTATTTACAAGTTACATTACATTCCCGCACAAAAAAGCTAAAGCTGGAACAACGACTTCGTGCATAGGCTTAGAGTACCAGTATTGACCAGTATTTTTCACCACTCTTTAGTAATTCCTTTTAACGTAAGTGTCTCTTCAACTGCAAAAAAGGCGGCTAGGAATACCAGGCTGCATGACCGTCATAATCAGTTGTTGAGCATTTATCAACAACATGAGATTCTCTCACAAGATGACACCACTTTCCAAGTAAATGAGAACTTGAAAATTCATTTCTTAGGTTTTCTTGAGAGGCAAACTTGTTTCGAATCGTTTTCCTCTTTCTGAGATTAAATCAAGGCGCCAGTCTTACGAACATAGAGGAGAAAGCGGACTACAATCTCTCCGTCAGATTTTAAGTGAGCGCATAATTGTTGATGACCACTTGACCTGAAATTTTAGAGGATGCTCCCCTCGTCACCTACCACTCAAGTGGCTGGTGTTGGGTATTCCAGTGCTGCTTAACTCAGCGCGTGGGTATTGAAGAGAATCTGAAAGTTGCGTCCACGAGGAATACTGGACACACGCTAAACTGCCAAAAAACACGACGCAACTCCTTTCTTCTTGTTAGAACCCATCATTAACATACACCTCTCTGGGGGAACTGTTTAGATAGAAATCCAAATACTGCATACTAACCTTTGTGTAGTTGCTTCAAAGCATGTTGTCCTACCATCATTCTGAGCATCAACTCACGTTTCAGAAAATTGGTCCTTGTCCTTCCAGTCAATGTTAACTCTATTCGTAATCGTGTTAACTCGCTACTATGCGGACGTGAAAGGAATTGGGAGCAGAAGCAACAAATATATATGGGCACACTTTTGAGCACATTGCTGGAGATTTGCTTGATTCAATCAATTTGTCATGCTGGTTCGATTTTTCCCAACTTCTCAACTCTATTTTTAAAACAACAGTGAGCTCCGTCTTAATACTATGGGTTTTGCTAGTTTTCGTTAGGAGTGGGGATCGTGATTTGACCAGTCCAATAAGATAATGAGCGTAAAAAGCAGTCAAATATCCGATGCAGTGATGGGTTCGCATTGCTGCATTTCCCATTGAAATTTTGCACAATCTTACTAATCCTGGCAGAAAACGCCAATGATAATCCTTTTGTGTTCTGCACATGCACATATGTCTTGGTCATGTTATGGTTTTATCCAGGCATCCTAAACCAACTGTCCTGACGGAGAGTGAGTCTTTCTACCACCACCATAATAGTTCACTGGTGTATGACCCAATCCGTTGTGGTGTTGCTAGTCAACAGAATAATAAGTCAAGGATGAACATCATTCAGCCTGGCACCGAGGCAAAATGTCAATTGAGATATAAACCTGTAGGTGAAACCAAACAATGATGGAAAGTCTAGAAGCACTGTACAGCTGTTATAATAAATCATCACTAATGTGCATCTCACTGCAACTGAATAAAAAATAAATGCTAATTACACACCAGCAATATTTGGGTGAAAATGGCACAAAGAACAGTGCGCAATTAACCGAAGCAACAAAGATATTAATAACCGGCAGACATATTAGTTGAACCGATACCCGATGCTTGTTTAACTGTCAGGGATCATAGGGTTTGACTTATCTAAACCAAAAGACGATATGAGATGAGACTTGCAGCATCGTGGCTGTCACCCTTCAAAAAAAGACTGCTGCTGGTGAAGTTCTGCCAATGACGAACCAAAAACCAGATTCTCAAAAACTATATCAATCAGTGCTAAGAATGGTTTCTTCAACTATACGTTTTCTTCACTATGTTCAGGCTTCTTCCACAAATTCCTGCCCCTTCTTCATTCTTGACTCTGCACGTGTAAGAACGCCTTTCCGTTCGAAATCGTACCCTCCTAAAACTTTGTACACAGAGACCAGAGGAAAATGTCCCTGTCTTTTAGCAGCTAGCTTGTATTCTGGTGGAGAGCTTCCTTCGCATTTGTCCTATATATCGTCTGTCGCAGTCGTCGCATTGGATCCTGTATACGATATTGTTCTTCTTCATTGTATGTAACTTTCCTTTTGGTTATTTTATTGTTATTTGTGTTTGCTTCCGCTATAAGCGGTTGCATCAGTTGTATTTAGCATCCTGAGGGATCTCCAACTGAAATTCTTTAGTGCAACTGCTCTGGAAAACCTTGTATAGGTAATAAGAACGTGCAAACGGGTTAATCAAAACAAAGGACAAAAATTACCAAAGAGAGAAGGTACCGGACTGACTAATCAAATCACCGAAAGGTAGACCACAACACAACACAGTTCGAGGGAACGCTCTCCATTAATTAGCCAAACACATTCAGAGATCACAGACATATAAACCCACTCACTTAAAGAGGAAGTATCCGACCGAATGCGCACAGATGAGGTTTCGCAGTTTGGTGACGAAAAGTATGCAGGCCAGTTACGAAGCTCACCGAGCAGATCAACGTCCTTCTGAGTAATAGCCAGTAAACATTGTATTATTCAGCATGCACTTGTGCCCCCTAACTACATGCTGCTTAACTAATGCCTTGACAACCAAAGGTTTGCAGCGATTTTGCCGTTCGTTCTATGTCTCCTCGAATTCTAATACTTCAGTCTTCTAGACTTCTGAAATCTTATCCTCCACCGATGAACTCATGTTACTACCTGACCCTGCAAAATATCTGGCCATAACATGATTAGATAAATGGACAGACAGTCAAAAGTTTCAATAATTGTGGTGGCTTTACTAGAGATCTCGTCCTGTAATTGAGGCCAATCTCTGCTGAAAAAAGCCGAGAGCCACTGTACAGCTGTTTTATCCTTAATGGGAATCAGTACCATTGCGTGTCTTACGCAACTCCAGAGAGTTTCGATCCCATGGCCTTCTGGCTAGTTGATTGAACAATTAACTGTTCTGTCGCGGGAGGCTGATCACCAGTGTGATTAACTCGCACTTAGATGCAGCTTGTAACTGAGTGCGCAGGAGTTTTCCTTGGGGTTGGACTTTCTAATACCACATTATTGTTAGTTACCTATGTTTATAAATCACATTTATACGTGCTTCATGGGACTAACTTTTCTCTCTTGCCAAAGTTCTTCAAACTCGGCCGCGTATCATAGGCGCCTTGTGTCTGATTTGCAGGTTTTGTGTCGTCAGGATAACTGGAAACTTCCTGTTTCTCCCTTACTTTTAGACTATGTTCGTGCACTTCCATCTCAAACTTTACCGCACATCTTGGGAACGGTCTATTACGATTTAAAAGACTGGTGACGGTACACAATTTCTCCTCCTTTCTGTTTCCTGCTGTACAATTCCCCGTTTATACTGATCGTTATTTTCGGTTCGCGATCAGGCTTCCCTGAGAAATATCATAGATTTAGGGTGAAATCTAGTCTCAATTGAATTCAGTAGGACATTTCAAAAGTCTGGCAATGACGAAATCCAACTCCAAAATTGGCTGCCTTGCGCTTTCAGCTTGGCAAAAATCCGCCGCCCCAGAACAGTTCTCCAGACCTGAGGCTTCATTTATCCGTCCTGCTGGGTAAAGGAAATAAGGTCATGTCAATATCATCAAGCTACGGTACATGTGGAAAGAGGTGATCAGGATAATGACTGGCTGTTCAAACTTCGATAGGAGAACGTATAGGACGGTGAACTAAATGGTTTGTCTAAATGGCCTGTCCTCACGGTAGCAGACCAGGTGTATGACTACTACATAGGTCTAAATTTCATGGGAGCGTTCACCTCATATGCTCGGTCTCCAACAAGAATAACAGAATAGCTGTCTGACTAACCCAGCCATAACTTTGAAGTGACTTCAATCCCTGTGTATTTTTTCAAAAGTTTTTCAGATCCGGCTCAACAATACGATCTATCGATACAGTTTTGAGTATGCTCAACCCCATATCATTCCCTTTATACTTGAACTCTGTATCAAACCTATTATATTTACAGCGACATTGCATAACTGACTTGAAGACGGAAAAATCAAGAGGTTTTAGGAAATATTGAGCCAAAAACATCAAAGCTGATATCTCACGTGCAAGCACAAGTTGCAGGATCTGAATTAATTGAACGGAACTTACCATTCACAACTTATTTCGACTCAGCAGCTGTAGCACAAGAGGGGCCCAGAGTGCTTGAGTGTAATTTTTGGTAAAGGAGGTAATGACGTCATATCGGTAGTTTAGCTGCGGGGCTTATTTCTTGGTTTGTTCGGTTGCAAGTTACTAGTCATCACTACTACTACTAATCAAATCGCCAACCGGCGGCCGGGTGGGTAAATTCCCCCTCTTCGTTCTCTGCTTGTTTATATTTCAAACGGTATCTAATGGCTTTAACGTGACCGGTTGTTAATGATTTGGCTAGTGTTAACGTGGAAGTCTAAAATGCATTGTCCTCCTCATTTTCTCGCATCTGGTTTGTTCGCTGGAAGCGTTCAGTTCGATATTTCTCTTTCTTTCATGTGCTTAGGCTAATTTCTTCTTGCAACTTCTTTGGTGGCAGTTTGGATGGTTGCTGAAGTAGTTTAGAATCTGCTCCGTGCGTGTGTCTGTGTGGCATACTTCGGGTTATATTTGGCCCTGTGATGTACTTTTGACGAGCAAATCTAGAAACGCTAATTGGTTGTTTTCTTCTGTTTTCATTGTAATTCCTGGAGAAACGTTGTTCAACATTCGGTTTACTCATGGCAATCGTTCTTTGTAAAAGCAGGTGTGTCACCCACATTTCCCATCAATACTGTTGGTTTGATATATAGTGGGACAGCCTGAGCCTTTTCTGCAGTGCACTGTCCGCAATGAATCCCGAGATTAGTGATAACATTGGTACTTCTCTGAGCTATCCATAATATTTCCCACTGCACTCAATCACAGACCCCGTAGCTCACAGAGTTCTCACCCGGGCTTTGGTTGTTACAAAAGTAGGAAGAAGCACAAAGCAGTTCCCTTCACACCGCCCTAAATAAACAATCATCCCTATAATTGCTGCAGATGTTTTGTATCCCACATGTACCAGAGGAAGCCCGATCCGGTTTATAATCAGCACCTCTCGGACTCTACTATTAAACTACCAACAGTTTTCCGACTAACTGATTGCCGTCTGAATGTCCACTCACACACAAATTGGACGGGGAAAACGGAATCCTTCAAAGAGCATTCTGATTATAATTTATCCGGGAAACCTGAGCTATCTTGCTGACACACGAAGGAATCGATGGAATTGGCCAGCATCTTCGTACAAAAGAACCAAACGCTGCTAGTCATTGTTGCGAATAATGCCCAGGTCAGCTGCAGGCTATCAACAGATATCTGCATTTTTGTCTGCCGATCTTATTCTGTCTGGCTTACTTGTCATCAGCTGCTTGCTTGTAGCACCCTACTGCACGGCCTCCACAGCGCTTGTCATTTAACCATTATGAAAGGGCACCCATTGAATCAACCACCCATGTTGGTTGACAGCAATAGAACAAAATTTTTTACGGCCCACAAACTTTGCACCCGTAGAAAGTAACTGCCGAAAGTGTCAGAAGAAAAGGTTCGCACGATAAAATGAGCCATTTGTCCGCAGGCCTTCGTGCATGACACACAACCGATCCCAGTGGCGCAGATGCGGTCACTTTCCAACCAAACTGACTAACTAAATTTCGCCTTTTTTTGTGCTCTGGGCCTGGGGCGAGGTTCGCAAGAGACGCACATAACGCCTCAAATGAATTTGCTGCTCAGACGTATTTAGTATTATGCTGTCCAGATATGTAAGTGCCTTGTCCTCGACAGTTTTCATTAAGGACATACAGCTGTTTCTCACAGAGTCTCTGCCTTTCCCATTTCTGTCAACTTTTCACCAAGGCTTTTCCTTCCTCATACGTTTATGGTAGTTAAGCACCTGTAGGTATTGAGTGTTTGCTGTCAGTGATGACGACGATAGTTACAGGCATTTGTAAATAGAACATCTCAGGCCATAAGCTCAGGGACGTACAAGGCTCTTCGCAATCTGATGTGTTTCCGCCCCATTCACTGGAGGTAATGTCAGCACACTAGTATAAAGCCGAACAACTTAACACTCAATACAGTTACTATTCAGCACAACTAGCTTTTCTCCGCAATCGCGACCTGATTTTCAATCCTAACAGCAGAGTTACCACTATCCCGAATATGATCCATGACCGCTTCGCTCGTGAGTACCTGCATCTCCACAGGAGACAGTTCCGACCGCGGATAACCGAGCATTTACCGCTGAAGGAAAGGCCATATTTTCCCGTCTGACAACGGTTTAAGGCCATCCTAGCAACCACCGCCGGCGACACGGCCCTAGCTTTCGAGATTTTGAAACACATCCGATTTCCAGTAACTTCAGTTTACCGGGTATATCACCCTCGCCAAATAAAACCCCGAGGTTTTCACGCCCACAGAAAAAATCTTGTACCCCAATAATATAAAGACAGATGTATTGATCTTTCCATCAGTGAATTTTCTAACATGTTGTTAACTTATTAAACCTAATTCGTGGAACACAACTAAAGGTATGTTGTTCAACATGACAGTATTTCGCGTTTGCTCAGTGACAGTGTGAACCATTGTTTCAGGCCCAGCTGCGTAACGATGGCAAAGTACCATGTAGGTATGCTATACTACAAGTCCGCAGTAAGCACCGTTCATTAGTCATCGAAGTTGAACCTAAGGCTTGAAGACTATTTCTAGCGCAACGTTTGGCAACATTTGGAGCGAACTTTGTAAGAATAGCACCGGCAATTTTTTTTCAGATGCACCACTTCTCTACTATCCCAGTTTCGTCATTTATCCGAAACAAAATTTCTCCGTAGAATCCTAGAGATCGATTAAAAAGAGTATTATGATGGTGATCTTGTAGATCACAGCTCGTAAATACCGAGTTCAATCTTCAGCACTATACACAAAATAGGCGTCTTTTCCTAGAAAATAAATTCCTAAAAGTACGAGCGGAAAGTGCAGCCGACACCTATAGACAGTACAAGAGATAAAATGATGAACCGAATGGGGGAGGAGTATGGCACAAAGTTTTTGCTTAACATTGAAAAGTGGATAGTCAGTTTGACCACGGTCATTTGCTGTGAGTGTGCAAAGCATCATGACTTGACTAGTAAGTCAAATATTATTTCCTAACAACAAGTTTCAACAGCTACTTTTTGAGTTCAAATAACACTACTATTTTACCATCACAGTGAACAATGAATCTCGCACATCGATGTTGTAGTAAGTACAAATATTATCCACCATTCCGACGGCTGCTGAAGGTTCATTTCCTTGTTGCGTCTAGATACCATCATTTGTTGCGTCATTGAGATGGCACGGCTTCAACTACCATTAGGGCCTTTTATGAAGTTATTAAATGAAACTTTACTGAAAGCGTTCTAGGCCAATATATTGCCTAATTCCTCTCTCAAACATATCGCATTGTTTAAGGTCCCCATATCAGGAGAAGTTTTCCACGGTTTCATCAGATCACGTAAAAAGTTGGCTTCTATGAAGGCAAGATATCATTTGTGATAGTTGAGCTTAGAGCTCTGCAAAATTCCAAACAAAAAAATGATGCCGCACAACCACGTCTGTGTCCGATACGGAGGGAGAAAACAGCTACGAAGGCTGCCACTGTATTTACTACAGTGGGCCACTTATGATAAAAAATGTTGATGTATAATTAATAGACAGACTCCAACGGCAACTAAGGGCAGCGCATTTCTTGTCTGAATTCTGCTGCGGATCAGGTACTCCATCCGATAATTCATATCAATGTATCCGGGTAGGGCCTCTCTCGCCCGTTTTCCTGATTGCGTATCCATTAAGAAACTGTATTGGGATGCTGAAAACGACTCCGCTGAGCTACTAAAGATGACGGATTCAGGTCATTTAGCTCCTCTTGAGGCTGTTCAAAGACAATGTAGCATAGCAGCATTTCTACGAGTTAACACTTACTAGAAAAATATTTAGTCTCGTGGCTCGCATGTACCTTTTTCGGGTTAGTACTTTTCCTAAAAGGCACATATGCCTCGAATGGATTTCAGTCCGAATTTAGTTGTACTAACCAACAAGCCTAAGGAAAGAGAATGCAGACGAGTTGCATGTCACTTATGTCAGAGTAGTACCGTTGGTTATCGGGCTAGTTCAACGAGTTCAACTGAGTTCACCAAGTCCATTGTTCACGCTATGCACTCACTCAATTATATCAAATATTTCATTGAAATGACCTGAACTATGCTGCTACGTGAATTACAAACCCCACCCCGGGGAATCTGACTGATTTGCAGTTGGGAAAACATTGGTAGCTCTGATTGCAATGATGCTCGAAGGTATTTTCACTGAGGTGGGCAATTAAGTTGCAAAAGTTCCATCAACAGTCGAGTTGACATAAACAATGTGGCGAGTGAAAATGCGTTGCGTTTGAACGTTTGCGGTTGCTACGCATGCATGGCTTGACATTGGCTCTGCGCATATGAGCTGATCGTTGGTCGTTTGGGTGAAATTTGGGATGGAAAGCATTGACAGTTTTTGGACCTGCTCATAAAACCAGACTTTATATTCAATAGACAAAGAGCCAAACAGCTGGAAGGAACTCCAACGGAACCAACAGTTTATGGACTCATCTCCAGAGCAATAAGGCGGAAACTGGGACATCCTGTGGTACCAGTCAACAAACGGAACGTCTGGATGCTCTATTTGAGGGAAGCTTTTTTCGGGGAAGAAAGCAAATTATTTGGTAGCTCTGAAGAAATAGGAATTGAAACGCTGCGTGAAACTTCCATTTGAGGTCGATAATCGAGGAGCCCGTCAGCAAGTGGCCGTGTGATATGAACTATGTTATTAGGAGACAGGTGGTTCTAATCGCGCTGCTGGTCAGCCGCTCGAGACCGAAAGGTGTAGTCATCAGCTGCTAGCCAATATGTTGCAAGTTTGAACGTTCTTAGAGATTCCTGATGATATCCAACAAGGATGAAACAACTCTAGAGCGCTTCACAAATTTTTGGAATAAATTCACTTAATTGCGCGAGAAAGCCTCTACAAAAATCTCTGAATTTGATACTATCAGCAAGTAGTATATCAGATTGAATATGCACCTAACTTCTTAATGAAATACTAATTGAGCATTTTTAATACATTCGCCATTCAGCATTTTTTTACAGGGATTTAAAATTTTGGAACGCAACGTCTGCAAATTCGGAGGCAAGAGGCGATTGCACATCAATCAAACCCCAAAAGTTGCGCACGAATTTACATTACATCATGATAGAAAATATAATGGTGTTTAGCTCTTAAGGTACCACTGAGAGTGATCTGAGGAAGAAAACTGCTGAACAGTCACTTCTATTTTCGGATGGTTGGATCAAAGAATAAAGCTCATACTGCAGCTCATAATTGCCGAAGACGTTGTGGGATCGTCCGATACCCTTGTTAAAACGACGACAAACAGCGGTCCATGTGGCCACACTCCTCCGGAAACCCTCAAAAAGGTCTTGGGAAGGACATTGTGAGAAGTTCCATGTCGATTAACGAAAAGGTGAAATGGCACGAGTGATCAAGCGGTGGATACTGCAGTGTTGCTCTCCACAATGACAGTGGTGCTATGACACAAAGCCGATGGCTTGCGGGGACCTGAAGGCTTTTTAAATGGGGATGAATTTCGCCTGAGTCGAAGTGTACGGGACAGTGGTTTTCGTGACCATTTAGTTATGGTCCGTTTGATTGTCTCCGTTGTACCATCGTCGTTCAGGTGTAAGCGTGCTTCTAAAAGGTGGCTTTGACGGTGGGTATCCAAAACTGCACCACGCATGCGAGATTGGTGGTAGCGTCGTTTGAGTTCTGCCGTAACCTAAAAGATGAAACAAAAACGGACGCCCATATTAATAATGATAAAATGTAATTACAACCGGGTTAGCGGAAAAAGGAGAAAATTGAAGGGTGAAAACGGAATTAACTGATACAGTTGGCTTCAGAACTTTCAGATACTCTTTATCCTCCGCAGGATCTGGTGATTACAAGCTTAACCTAATTTATCAGTGTCCTTCGGCATCGAATCAACATTCTATCCATTAGTGCTTGGATATCTCTCAATTCTCGCAAAGCTTCTCAAAAATTTAAGCATATCAGTAAAAAGGTGCGTGAACACGGACCATATAAGCAGGGAACGGGGGCTACCAGTCAAAACATTCAACTTGAGGTGTGAAAAATATCGAAAAAGGGAGTTCATACAAGAAATAGATGTATACGAAGTTTTAGGACACCTTCAATGCTAGCCTCAGTTTACTGGCTCGTCGATTTAGCATTTTCTCACTGACTTCCAGCTACTTGAAAATTCACAGTAGGTAGAGTAAATTAAATCTTACTGCTGAGTCAGAATCACTTTGCACAAAACTAAACAGTGCGCGCGAAAGCTGGCTCTTCCTTGGAGAGTGAAACCACCTAATAGATGGATTCGGGCTTTGAGGTCCCCAATATACCGTACAACTTATACGTAGCCGTGGGAGAAGAACGATGTATGGGAGTCATATCTCTGGAGTCAGCTCTCAACACGAAGTGATTTCCCCAGTTGAGTGGTGCTACTGACGACACTTTCGGAATGTCAGCTTACGGCGTTGAACGAACAACAGATGATGGTTGTTCACCATTTGTCTGACTGCTCATCCTAATCTCCACACCATCAAGTATAACCGCGATCGTTATCTACGTCGCGTCGCACGTAAGTGCATTACTCAAAGTGTCTCATTGTTGTCACGTTTCGAAGTTTCCTCCGCAAATAGTTTTGCCCATATCGTAAACGAAATATTAAGAAATCCTAGGGGTTTGATCTTAGTGTTCGAAAATGTCACGTCGCCTAGTTTTTTAGCTCTGGTGAAGATTTGTGCATACGACGAATAGACTGTTGTTGAACACTTGATAGTTTCGTATGGTTGAGTAATACCAGAAAATACTGTGTTCCCTGAACTACATTCTGGTCAACCAGGTGTGTGTGTGTATGCATCCTCGTACAGAAACGGGCTACATGAAGCTCATGGACTTAATCCAATGGATAATTTACACAATTTGGTGGGATGGAAGCTTTTTAAAGCATCCAGAACTATTACTCGTCTTGCTTACAAAACCAAAATATCGGGCTAGCTGAAAAAAATGTATTGGTGAGTCATCAAAATCTACCTTCAAAGAAGGAAGCCACTGAGGAAGAAACTGCAATGTTTTGAATCCGAACCAATGTGCCATAGGCTTTTGTACCTTGATAACACATTTTGTTGAACGTTCATCACGGATAAGATTGGGCAAGGAATTGCACACTTCCAAGACAATATAGAACGTTTGAGCCAACGGTGAACTTAGCTCAAGTCCATAGCCAGTGTTTGACAAATTTACTTCTAAACGGAAGCATTTCCAGAGCTGCTGGGCGGCTCCACAATATATTTCCCCTCAGAAAGTTTTAACAGTAGTTGCAGATGTTAACCCAACAATTCGTGTGTGGCGGTAGTTTGAAAAACTATACCCAACCACTGCAAAGTGAGATCCACCGTTATACCATTGAATAATGTGCACTTGTAGGCAGCTAGCGACCCTAAACTACAAGGACGTAATTTTTATAGGAGCATTCCCTTGGTGGCTAAGCTTGACGATGCTGTAAATATTTTTAAGTTGCCACTTTAACTGTTTTTGTGCTGAGCAATCTTCAAAACTAAGCTATTCAGGCTGTGGTGCCAAAACTCAGCAGGTGCTTCTGCTCACACCTTCAAGGTAGACTTATCACAAGTTCTCGAGCCATTTTACATTCAGTCATGGGACGTCACTCACTACAGTAGTTGGACGAAGCACTCCGACTTAGTTGACTGGACTGCATAAGTACACCTCAAAGACCTCATAACATGGAAAAGTGTGTGGCCAGTTAGACTTCGTCCTTCAGCCGAAGTCCAAGTTCAAGTGATTCCAGCTCATGTGATTGAAGATTCCAAGTTATGAAATTACTGAAATTAGCGAGTTCAGTTGGAATAAAAAAGGGGAAAACGGACTCTGGGGTATGCAAGCATTTTACATTGTTTCCTTACTGCCAAATCATCAGTACCTTGTGAAACATGTTTATAATTGTGCAACTCAAACCGAAAGTTGAACAAGGAGAACAAGGCAACAGTGAGTGTTCATGCACTAAGTCGACAGCAGTTTAGTACTCAAAAAGACAACTGTTTCTGAACACACCGACTTGGTTTTAAACTTTCAAACGCAAGCACCAAGCGTCGGCTGCACACCTTCGACGAACTGGCCAGATAGCAAATGCTGGCGCAACACTCCGTCCAGTCTCGGCAAAGATCGATCCAACAACTGCTGCGGGCCGGTGAGGAACACCGTCGTGTCGCACTCGGGTCCCATCCTGGCCGCCTTGAACCGCCTCATAGCCTCCTGGCGGTCGGCCGGCGTGTCGAACTCCGCTACAACAGCTTCCTTCACGGTAGCTCAGTCCATCTTCCGAGGGCCCTTTATGGCCGCATCCAGGACCTCCTTCGCCCGGCCTCTGAGGAGGGCCTTCTGTGCCGCCAACTTACCCCGGTCAGTCTCCAGTGCAGCCGCCTCCGCAACATCCTCGAAATCCTCCGGGAAGATCCACACGTCCCCATCCTCAAAAGGTTGTGGCCACGGGATCCTCATCCGTTCTCATGTCACGGCACCAGATGATAATAAGAAAGCCCTTCGCAGTAAAGTCATTTATTAACAAACACCAACTAAACAGTTACAAACTATTGGACAGGAAGTCAAACAACTCATGTGCACATAGTTTTTAAAAACTGAAAATTCTCGCGCTTCTTCTTAAACTTTCGTGGATATTCACTGATTATCATGCAATTGTAAACGAACGCTGCAAAGCAGTGTCTCAAGTTCCGTAACAAACCTCACCTTCCATTGGACGCGGGGCGGTGCTTCGAAAAAACCACATACTACTAGCATGCCTCATCAGTAGCCCGCTACACCGGGAGCTGTACAACGTGCACTGTTCTAAGAAGTGCTTTGTAATTTATTTCAACGTAAAGACTCGCTTGCAACCACAAAGGCTGTCACAGCTTGGAAACATCGCGAGCACCGGTTAATGCATTAGTTTGGCTTTCTCGTACACGAACTTCACCAAACATTCCCACTAGCGGCTGATATAGAAGTGAGTACTTTTAAACACCTAAAAAAATGTCGGCACTGATGGCAATTTTTTGGTGCCCTCAAACCTAAGTTTCTCCCTTAATGATTGTATTACCTCTGAATTGCATCGTGATAAAATCTTGGAAATTATTTGTGACAATGTAGAAAGAACTGGGAACATGTTGCGTCGCCAGATGCATGTTTTGATTAAATAGACAGTGTTTTCTCGATGAGAGCTTGATTGGCTGTTTCTACCGGTGTACTGCAGATGTTTCTGTCGCTGAAGTCGTTCGCTGTCCGGACAAGCGGTCAATTTTTGTCGTGTTGGTTCTTATATGATTAACATTTTCCTGGTTGTTCGAAACAGCTTGTTCGGTACTTTCTGACCGCCGGCCGAATTCAGTAATTGTACTTTTAAACACCTACAATTTAGCTGTGTAGTAGTACTTCTCGAGCAAGATGCATCGAAAATATGAACAAAATTTGAGTTTTGTCCCTACTATCCACGAACAGAAGACGCCGGACAATAAACTATAGTCTATCAAACCGAAGTAAGTCTTACAGTTTAACTTGAAGAAAACGTGTGGTAGCTGTCTATTTCATGTGTCGTTCGATCAAACCATTTGGAATCAGTAGACATTTGATTGGCCAAACCTGAGGACCAGTAGGCAACAGTGGAAAACAGCCAGGCAGAACTTTCTTGCCATGATTTCCTACCGGCTGTTGAGCACAGAAGAATATCACCATGATAGTGTGCGGTAAAAACAAGACAAGTAGAGAAACCGGAAGATGTGAAGAATTTGATCAAATATATTTGCATCCGACCTGAGCCAAGTTTTTGTGGCAATTCAAACCCCAGAATTAAACACGGAGTGTATATTAAAAAGCAGCTGGCGATTCTGTGATCGATAAGATTTGGTCGATTGCTTCCTTTCCCACGTTGACGGTCTCTGTATCTCAACCGTCACTGTGTATTTCCCTGACCATTGTAGCTGGGCTCTTTTCGCGGACTGATTGTCACTCACCGCATGATGACGACGGTAATGATATATGTATTGGTGTCCGGGTTAAGAATCCGGGGTTCCCGAGTTTTTTGCGCTATGATTTGTAATTACACAAACTAATTTGTAAGTAGCAATCAGATATCCTTACTATTTCTCGCTGATGCTCACTTTAGACAGGATGTTTTACCATAACTTACAGATCAGGCCATGAACGACAATCTGAATGGTTCACTTGCACGCAGCTAGAATTGTTTGGTCTGAGCTGGGAGTACAACAATTTGTGAAGCTCTTTAAATGGGTATTCTTCTATTGTCTTGTGACAATGAATAAACATGAACAATTACTCATTCTATCAGAGTGTTAAGTCACGTTAGCACAAACGAATGAGGAGACGGCTATCCAACTACCGTCAGATAGCACAATACTGGTTAGTGAAGAATCTTTTGCAAAATGCAGTGTTCAATTTTTCGCTTTGTTTTTCAGGAGGAAAGATACTAATTTCATCAAGAGGTTTCACACGTAAATCATGGTGGATCATTTAAAGGTGGCTTTGACTTTCTAGGGCTTTAGCTGTCACTGTGCGTTTCGTTATCACTGAAAGCATTGTACCTCTTCTGATAAAAATTGCTTTCCTAACCAAACTGCCGCAACGAGTTCGTGGGTTGCTCAGTGAGGCTGAGTAAATTAATTGGTTACATGCTAATTGGTGCGATTTGGGGATTCAACACAAATTCACGTGGAGCTCTTGTGCGTACTGCTCCCGAAACACATGCTCATGCCAAAGACCACCCATTGGGTTCGACATTTGAGATATCGAAATAGCCCTCCTCCACAAGCAGTCTTTGTTGGCTGATACTGTAAAATATGTTTGAAACCAAATTTTCCAGAACTTTATCACCATCTTGTTTAGTGATATCAGGCTGTATTAATCACAAAAGGTAGTCTTGAGCGGGATTGCTAGTTGTATACGTTTGGTGCGGGAAAAATGAGTTTTTTTTGTTTGGGAACATGTGCAGTGTCTCCTTACTTAGGAGTGCGGGAACCTGTATATAAACGCCCAGAATTGCTTTGGGACATTCTTTGTAATCGTTGGTTTCAATTAGCTCAGTCAGACAGATATTGATACTGTACTTATAGATAATATGCTTGCAAGCAACCGTCTCCTACAGTTATGGTAACTGTTATATTAGCGCACGCATCAAACGAGTGAACCGCAAAGATACTTCTTTGACTGCCTGACTGACTAGACACAGAGTCAAACTACATCATGCATTCCGCATGCAATTCATGGACACTGAACCGATCAGCCTTTATTGAAAAACTGATGGTCACCGCCACGAAGATACTGGACCTTACTGCGGTGATATGTTTTGTGCACCTCCATAACTCACAAGCTGTACTGGGCAGCGTGCGTGTAACACTCACAGGGTCTCATACCAGGTTGATTAATGGACGGGTGTCCTCTAGATTGTGGGTTGGAACGTGTACACCAGCTTGTTTTGCTTTTGTTGGGGTTGGCCTAGTTCCAAGTCGCCGATCTGAAGGGTCTCTGGTTGACTGGTGTCGTCTTTACGGTCCAGTTGGCAACGTCTGTGAGAGTGAACCCTAAACGGGCCGATATAAGCTGCCCGTTTATTGTGTCTGCAAACCTTCAAAGTACTGAGATATGACACAATCAGAGAGAGTTTCATGACGTTTTAGGCGCCTTATTGCGGCTGGCCAGGAGACCAGATATTATTGTGGTTTCCGAGAACGTGAATGCTTAAGTAGGTTTAGCGCTGCTAAGGCTGAATTGGATGGTCGTTGAATCGACACGTGCGAACAACGGCAAGCCATTAATACAGTAATGTGCTAACTCCAGATTTCTTCTGTGTAGTACTAACTTCCGAAACAACCGGAGTTACTTGGTCACATGGCGTCCCTCCCAATTCGAGTCAACTTCAAACACAGATAGACCTTATAACCATTAGCTGTAGGGGACGTGGGCCAGTTACTGACTGTCTCTCGTTCTAAAACACCTTTATGGATTCGTATCACACGCTAGTTTGTTGGTGCTCTTCCTTGCTCTCTTCAGGGGCGCGCAAAATGCTCACACCCCATCTGGCCGTTGAGAAGCTCTAGGGACCCCGTTGTAAAGTAAGCCCCTTTCGGACAAGACATCTTATTTTAACTCTTGATGAAGTATACAGTCAGCACCCCTGCGAGATTGTGGGGGCCTTGATTATGGAACAGTTTATCCGAACGCATATAGGCCCTGAATCTCGAGTAGCACTTTGAAGCTTGAACACATTCCATTTGGTCAAAAGTACAATACCACTCGACAGGCTGTTGGATTTCAGGTTACAAAGAGCATCTGGATTGCTCCGGAAGCTACGTGGGTCCAGAAAGCTGAAGGGAGAAGGCCGAAAGCTCCAGGAATGGGAGTAAACTATTTCAGTTGATGAGAGCAACGGGCCCAAAGAGGACCTAAGTGATCCAAACAAACACTGATAGCGACGCCTTGCTTATCTGTGACCAGTTCGACCGGCAAACTGCAGTTGCTCAGTCGGATTCCAAACCGGCAACGCAGCCCCGAACAGTGAAATTGGAATCCTCAAAGACTTCGAAAATAAGCAAATGCCTTTTGTCCCCGAGTCGCCACAGAGATGCTGGTCCTAACAGTATCCCATCAGCTCTGTTCAAAGATAGAACTAAAATCCCTTGTCAGTGCTTGTCTAACCCATATATGTACACACTTGCGCAAAATTTCGTAAATATCGTCTACTGTTTGTATTCACATATTTGTTGGCGTGTGTGCTGGGCTGTTCAAAAGCCTTCTTACAAGCGGTAATGTCCGGCAATGATATCCATTCTCCCCTTTTTCTTCAGTTTCATCATTGATCAGATAACAAGGTGAACAATGGTAGGTCACCGAAACCCCAGCATTCTCATCCCTGCTAGCGAGCACCCTGTCAACCTGGTATATGCAGACGACTTTGCTCATATTTTTGAAAAGTAGTAGGAAGCGTAGGCATTACCTAAAAAGCTGACGAAATTCATCCAAACCTTCAGTGTGTGATTCGCGCCCACGAACTTCAAAGCCAAGCTGCAGGACGTACGATGTTTGAACATACCACTGAGAATTCGGAAAGGACACTGGAAATTGTGGAACACTACATGCATCAGAGCTGCATCAGCTCTGACGTTACCGCTGTAGAAGAAGTGAACTCACAGATGTCGAAGGCCAAAAATACATCCGCCAATTTGCGCTACTTGTGGCATCAAAAAGGCATACCGCTGGATCTCAAAGAGCGTGTGCATCACACTACATTGCGGGCTGTATTGTGGTATGGCTGCGAATAGTAGCCATTCTGTGCGAAGAATCTAAGACATCTTGAGGTCTTTGACCACAGACGTCTCAGAACTCTGGCTAAAATTGACTGAAATGAGTAAATTCGAAATGAGGTGATCAGCAGAAGGGTTTTTGGTGAGGTACAGGGTGTGTCCCTGAAAGTCTACATCCATCGCTACAAGCTAGGCTGGCTGGGATGAGTTACCACCTGCTGAATTGAGCGCCGATTTTCGTAACTAATTCGGAGTGGTAGAAACCTAGAGGTGGACAGAACTCGATATGGCCGAAAGGAATAAAGGGTTTCGCGATATGTTTCGGTTCTATTTAATCACCTGGGGCTCAACCTGACCGATCCCGTAGATCGGCATTTTAGTACCAGCCAGACGGAATAAATGATTAAAGTTTTTACATTGTTGCTCACTGGACCCGCGTTGCACCGCGTCAACCGAACAGATTCTTAATGTGTCCACTGCAACGCTGGTTGAAGATGGTTGCTCGTTCACTCTTGTAACAGGAAGATTTTTGGCACAATTTTCCTACAACTCCACCCTCTCTCTCCTAAGCCGGCTATTCCCAGATGTTGTATACCACCGGTTACTACCGATGTGCTGCCCTCCACGACAAACAGAAAGCATGGGAAAAGCATGGGCTTTTAGAGCTAATTGGTCTGTTGCCGTGATTAGTTTTGGTTAGCCGACCAACCGTTAACTAGGCGACTGGTCCAGTTGAGCAGCGGCGTTAAATTCATCCTCGCTTTTCTAATCAGAGTTGACTTTTCTAATTTACTTATTCCCAGGCCAGTTGGCTGGCGCAAAACGGTTGGAGATACTGGTTCCTACTCTGCCAGGCCATAAAGAATGCGAGGTAAAATATTTCCTTTGGGAGTTAATGACTGGCGCATTTAGAGCTGGTGGATTTTTTATATATTTTAAGTACGTTTTGAAATGGGAATTGCTACCAAACATCCACAGTGCTCCATTTTTCCCGAGAAACACCTTTGAGGGATTAAAAGCGTCTGACCGAATTGAGTGACGCCCCTTGAGAGGATGACTAGGAATCACCATGCGATATGTATTCTTTACTGAGGTAACACGTTTTTATTTGCGTTCTAGCGTTGTTCACCAGTCTTCATGGGGCTGTAAGAAAATTTTCCAATCATAATGAATGATATGAAAGAGAAGGTTGGCAGTTAGGTTTGCTCAGTTGGTGGTCAAGTGGATCGTCGAGTATAGCGGACGTTCCGTCACCAACCTAGTCGACATCACCAGGGCTATGTTGTCAAGTGTAGCGGAGTTGTGTGTTGATGGTTGTACCAGCCTCGATTGATGATGAAAATTCTACAGAAAAATCGCCAAATTCATCGAGCAATTAGGCTGCTAACTTTCAAGATATAAGATAACCCTCTTCATCTGAATTGAAAATTACCGGCGACTTTCTTATCTAGGCGAATCCGTACACGAACAAATAAACACAATAAACCATAAAACGGAAATGTTCTCACTGAGCAACAGAAGTAATCTTGTCCATCTGCAACTTGAGAAAAACTGGGTTATCATCCGTTGTTTTGTACTGTCGTTCAGCTGTTTTATCTTAAGTCGGTATTTCAGTCGGAAACTGCTCCGGCGTATGGTGGTATGAGGGTAATCAAGTATAAATTACCGGTTAGTTCAAAGTACACTTTGTAAAGAAGACCAATAGGACGGACTGTCGCTTCAGCCAGGCTTCTGAAACAATCTGTTGGTAATTAGCATATAACCGTTTCGGTGTGGTGTCACATTATGTGGATTACATTAGCGTTGCTTCATTTCTGGGCAGTTCCCTTCCACAAGGGGGCTGGCAGCCAAAAATATTTCGCAAGTTCAAATCCTCTCCTCGATGTAAATATTTCTATTAGGAAATTTCTTCTAGGGAAGGAAATAATACCCTTCTATGGACCGCCATTACGTAGCAACTTGCAAAATGCCCCATTATTCTCCATGGGACCATGAGAGCCAGAGTTGTGGATTTAAACCCTTGTAAATAGTTAGGAGCAAATTTGAAAGGTGCACCGATCTAGGTGTTACAAATTTCATTATTAACTTAACAAGGAATTGACAAAGCCATGACTGCAATCCAAAGTCATCCATTCTATCTGGACGCCGCAATAAAGAGCTTTACTTACTTCTTTATTCATAAAGCACAGGATTAAGGCTGCACAGAATCCCTGAAATGTAGAAAAAAGCGAGTATGCCACCGGGGGCAGATAGGACCATCAGTAAGAGTGAAGCAATACTAGAATATACGAGCGTGATTTCCAAATGGAACTGTCAGCTTCTTAATGCTTTTCTGTCATTCAAATGATCTCATTCACAGAAAGCAACCCTAATCTGCCTGAATTGCGTTAAAGTGACTGTGAACGACAGGAAACGCTATTAGACTTGGAGATGATTACCGAATGATTGCTGTCTGAAAAGCCCGATCATTCGAGAGCGAATTTTATATTGAAGTGGCATGTCAAACAGAAGAGTGGACGTTGCAAGGCTAATATAACTGCTATGTATATATGAAACACGCATTAGCGAAGTACATTCATTTGCAAACCAATATGGTTTTGCGGGAAACTCAATAACGAGATATTCAGCTGGGTTCCATATTGGTTTGCAAATGAGCGTGTTTCCCCGATTTCGTGGAATTTGGGTTCAAGTAGAACATGAGGTTGACGGAAACTCGGGGACTACGCCTATCTGATGAACCCCAAGAAGAGTAAATGCCTCGTTTGTGCTCTTAACCGATTGTGCTGCACAAAAATATCCTACCTGAGAAACCGAAATATACATTATCAAAGGAACGCAACGCACAGCGGCGTTCAAAATTTTTAGAAATTTTACTGCAGGTTTCGCTTTCTGAAGCCTCATCATGTAGAGATAATCTTCTTGTCTCCGTTGACATTTTGTTCTGTTTGAACTGCAAACTTAACTCAACTGAGGAAGTACACTCATTTGAAAACTACGTTTCTGTTCACGAGAGACAATTGAAACTCCCGTTATTGATATTCTTCAGCTGTATTTGTTTCACAGTGTTTCAGCTAACAAGACATTTGAGACATTAAAATATGTTTTATTGCGCGGTGGTGGACTGTCAGTGAGTAATGTGTTGCGTCAAAGATTGTTTAGTTCATGTATATTGTATTTTATAGCGAATACATTTTCGAATTCCATTCTGCTAGACTTCACTTGTGCTTATTTTACGTACATGTTTGCAAATGTGCCTCAGACTCTAGGCATTCCGCAGTGTTAGGCCTAGAGCGGTGGTAGAAGCTACCCTGTGACAGCACGGTTATACAGAACAAGCCGAATTATGGCTCACACTAGCTCATCACTTGTGTCCTTTGGACGAGTCCTACGAATGATGCCAAGCACAGTCCAGCATTCGCACATACCGTAGATCTCAACAGTTGTCCTCACTTAATTTGACAAATATGGGCCACTACCTGGAAATGTTGATAACTTCAAACTTCTCCCTGCAGCTCACAGGCCGATCATATCTCCTCGTGCGTACGTCAAGAATACACATGCGGCTCGGCGCAAATCCCAAACCTACCTGTTGTTCACAGGAGGCCATCTGCTCACTCATTTGTGACAGGCTAATTAGGAAATGAGTGCCGGCCAACCACATCGGACGGATAGCCGTATTTGAAAACAACGCAATTATTCCAAATCGATCAAGGAGAGTTACTGAGTAATTGCATCAAAAAAACATAACTAGATTAAACTACCGTCGGAAAACGTAATAGTATTTCTTATGAAGGCAACGCATGTAAAGTCAGCTTGTTCAGATTTGATCATGAGATGTCCTGAAAGGAAGCAAATATTGCTTCAAGCTGACTGTAGGGTATCCCAAGTGGTGTCTACTTGGACATTGTGCAACTTCAAGAACGTCACTCTCTATTGATTAATGCGTGCAAATTCTCAGATTTCCGTATAAATGTATTATCACAGAAACGGTAAAGAAGAATTTGATTTAAGAAAACAGTTTTACTCCAAGGGAGAAATCCAAAAGTGAGACCGAGCAAAGTAGTTTGGTCGTGAGCTGATCTGCAGTAGAAAATTTGGATTGCTTCGGAAGAAAGCTGTTTTCTACGAGGGCTTGACGTGGTAATCAAGTTTGCCGTGATTGTTCACTTGGATAGAGATTAGCTAATGAGAGGTTCTCTGACGGGCACCAGTTATCTGAGCCGTTGGCCGTTAAGCTTAAATAAGTGTGCCAACCAAATGCAGGAGTTTGAGCGTGGAACTGTTAGAAACAAAAGGCGAAATAGAGTGCAAGAAATATTGTGCAAAACTTATATGAAAATCAAGGTCACCTACTCTCTTTTGAGGAAGAGTATGTCAAAATTATATACCTCACAAACAATCACGTCTAACACAACCCAACTTATTACCTATTGCGGAGGCGATCGGCTTCCGACGGCATGCCCCGCAGATATTCATCCAAAAGAAACGTGTGTGAATTCAGAACTTGGATTGACTTAAGAAAAAGCCGGTCCTGCAAACTTTGCTGTCATTGGCATGACTCACTTTACTACATGAATCAATGAACTTGTACCTCCACTCCTATTTCAAGCAAAGAGTGGCCACTCGTGATTTTTACACGATTGCATCACGTCATTTCTGGGGTGATCTAAACTTGTGATATATTAGTCTTAAATAAGCAGGCCTCTTTTTGCACCCGAGGTTTTCAATGTACCATTAGAATTGTTTCTGTTTAGTGAAATCACGTACTCCGTGTTTGGTTCTCGGTCCAAGAAGTGAACAGAGATGGCCCGAGCAGCCGTGAGAAACCTTTCCAGTCATCGCTATATGAAAGTGCACTGGTAGATTCGGCTTCATTTAAAACCCCACGCCACTGCCTCATAGAACGAGGATATGTATAGCAAATTTCCCCTTTTACTTCCAGAATGCAAAACATCTATTTAAGAGAAGGCCCCGGTGATTTTCCGAATATACTGTATATGGTCTGTGTGTTGGTGACATAAGGGGTTGCGTAAACGGCACTGAAGAAGTGCATACTGAGTACCAGCTGTTGTGGAAATATCGGCCTTACAGGTATTAACCTATGCTCAAACGTCTGAGCAGTTTCCTAATGTAAGAACCCAGTGCATCACTGTATACATTTGTGTCTAACCAAAGAATGACCGCTCCTCCGGAAAAAACCAAATCAATAGGAGCAGTTAATTTGTTTTTGAATCACACAACAGCTATCGGACAGTCTATCATAAAACAAGTGAAATTTGATTTCAACTACATCTCGTCTTTTCATTTGATTTTGCTCTGATTAGTGTCGGGAGTTTTTTTTTCAAAAATAGCTACCTGTTAGCCATAAACTAAAGAATTTTACGGCTCCTCACAGGGGTGAATTCTTCAGGATCCTAAATGATTATTTATAAAATCGACAAATGTTTTTCATCTATTTATTTGACTAATTTAGGTAATATGAATAACGGATTCTGATCACCCTCCTCTTGCTACCTGTGATGCACTTTCACAACAAAATCAAAAAGTGACTCACACGCTGTACACTGCGCTGAAGTTATACCTTATAAGAGATATTGCTTAAGTATCTTATCCAAGCAATTATACTTTATAGATTTTCTCTAAAATCATTTTACTCCATTATCATGCACTATACGAGTCATTCCAAATAGGAGATGCTGTTTCACGTGTGCAATTAATGCAGCTGAACTTCATTCATAAATAACATTGCAAGCAACTTGGAATCTCATTGGATGGCATCGGAAAATTGCGTTTGACCGGAGCGGTCATGTGATCTGCAATCGAAGTCATGGTTTGTCGAATGAAGTAGAGTGGCGCCAATCAATTTTTGGGCAAATGGTATCGCGTATAGGTTACAAAGAATAGATGTTTTGTTGCTTTACCTTCAACTAGTTTCTCTTGTTTCGTTAAGCAAAATCAGTGGGCTGACTAACATTATTTGCTAATTAGATAACTTCCAAATCGTGTTGTTCACGCAACTAGTTCTAACCGTTGTAGCATGTTGTAAGTAAGGGATCATCCGGGTGCTTACAAACAACAGCATAAAAATGAACAATACGGTCTTCACTCTCCTCCGTGCACCCCCACTTTACCGTAACTCTTTCTGGTTGTAAGAAGGCAGTCAGAAAATCAGGTGGTAATCCGATTTAGACAAAGCCTGACGGATAGAAAGATGTAAAGGTGAAAAAGGAAGCTCTTCTATGGGTTCAAAAGAGCTATGGTAGGCTGCGTTCATTCTACTCTGTTCAATCAGGTAAAGTTATTGGAACTTACCATGGGGAACTCAAGTCCGTCAAAAAGTACCTTGCATGAAACAGTCGAAGTATTTATGCGATATTTTGTCGATCATTTGCGAATTTTTCACAGAGCAAGCTGCAGTTCCATTCAAGTTTACCAACAAGTTACATGGACCAAACTGTTGGCAGAAGTCATTTATTTAACGGAGTTATATGAAGAAATAAAAGTTAGAACATTCCGTTCATTAATGCATATGAAAATGAAATTCAGGATTAATATAGTCCCGGGCGATTGGTAGGTAGTCATTAGCTTCCTTATGATTAACAGCAATTGAAAAGCTTAGATCTATCCAATTGGAGCATTTTATTGATGAGTGTACCATCAGTCCAAATGAAGCTTGTGTTGTGTTTTCGAAAGACCGGGTTGCGTCTTTCGGTAATGTTGCTGTTTAGCGGTTGATTAGGTCACTGAATTTTAAATTCCAAGCTGAAGAAAGTGGCGGATCTATTATTGTAAATCATTTGACACAAGAAACACCCTATCTCCGAGGGGGGTTATATAAACAAATAGCAAGACTGTTTGAAAATCCCTTGAGAAAATCTAGTGCTAAATCCCCTTAGGTGATAAATGTCGTAGTATAAAACAACCTCAGTTTGTACCGACCTGAAGTCCTTCCATAACATGACGACAATACAGTTTGATTATTTCAAGTTGTTCAATGCCGTAATGTGCATGTTGCGATTCCATCAAATCCAGCGGCAGAAAAACAAGGTGGTAGATTCCAAATATTAGAATAAGAATGGATATAGACTTCAAGAGGGTTCTGCAAAGGTCAGATGAAAATGAAATCAAACAACGTGGTTCTATAGGAGACTGGATAGAGATAACTGACCATAAACAGCAAATAAGAACCATGGACTCTCAGTATGTGGGCATGACTTTGGATGTTTTCAAACAAGTTGACACTTAGCGAGTATACCATGATGGGGAACAACAAATATGCCTTACGGTAATTCATCAAGTTAAGTCACATTTGTAGGTGATCTCACTTGATAAAACAGATAATGTGGTATTTTATACTTAGAACACTTCAAGGAGAATGTTCCTTGTCAGCCATAGTTTGCACATTCCTTCCCGCGAACCGAATCTGACAACCTCTAGTAAGTGAACATACGGCGGTTTTGCCAAAGAGGCACCACTTTGGCGCTTCATGCTAACTGAAGCATGTCGTTTTGGGCTGCCTAGTGCAAGATTAACATTTCACAGAGGGGCAAAACTTTAGTGTAAACTGATTTTAATGCCTCACTGCGGTAAAGTCATTCATACATATCTAAGTAGTCTATCAGTAGAAACAGGCAAAGATACTTTTGGAATATCCTCCAACACCACGCAGCCCTTCAAAGAGAAGAGAGGATGGTCGAATATCCATCTGGTCCAAAAGACACTTACCAGACACAAACATTTAAATAAATATCAAATATGCGGTTTTCATATATTTAGTTTTCCACCGGCTACAAGCAATCCGCGTTTTCTGGATAGCATCTCTTTGGCGAGTGCACAGAGAATACTACTGCGGTTAGTAATTTTGGGCACGTATTTCCCTCAACGTGGAACCAATACTAACATTGTCATCTGGCAGCTGGTCGATCACGACGTTCTCTATCAAATCCACACACTCACGATTATGTAGTGATAATATAAGTGGTAATTTCACTGGAAACTTTTTCCGTAAAACGTCAAATTTTCAGTTTTTACTATTAGTTTTTGCTTTTAATGAAGATTCAAGCCTATACGCTCTGTCGTGTGTCAGGAAAGACTTTCCCGCATGTAAAGCTGTCTAGCTGCATTTCTCATCTATTTTCTACTTTCCGTCCACTCAGTCTCTGAGTTGAAGTTGTGAAAAACAGGTACAGTACCAGGTTTATAAATTACTTGTCAGTGGACAGTGTAAGTCAGCCAATGAGTTTGCCAAAGAAAGCCACTTCTATAAATATTTCCTTTATCTGAAATGACCCAAAAGCTTCTGAAGAATTTCTCTCTGACGTTGAGTCCTTGGAGAGTAATATCACTGTAGTATTCAAGACTATAACTGACAAGATGCTTCATGAGTTTTCCTTCTAGGAATTTTACTCATACTTGGTATAACCAAGTCTGTTAGGCTTATACTTGATATCTTCGCGTCCCAGCCGATGAACAGTGTAACTATGGACGGTTCAATATTTTCTGAGCGCTGAAACAGATTCAAAATAGCGCTGCGCCTAAACGAGTGGATGTATTGCGATCATCTGTTATTCCGTTTAAGGGTGGCAGTTAGAAACAGCACTTCTCCTCAAGTTGCACGCTGATCGTGCTTTCCGAAAATTTACCCTTACAGTTCCCAACGAAATCAATTGATTTTGGCATTTCTAAAGCAGTTCATTAGAGTTAGGGAAAACCACCCCTTGACATAGAGCACCTGGAGCGGAAAAGTTGCCACACGTCTTCTGGCTTACCTGGCATTCCACCCGGTGCGTTCAACCACCGTAGGTAGTGGGGCGCTTCGCAGGACCGGTTTACAGCGGGAGGGTGTGTTAGTGGGATGACGGATACTTTCTCATGGGACTATGAAGTTACAGATGTAAGTGTGGGTGAATAGGCAAGCGGCATGGTTGAAACCCGAGGTACAGTGTGTGGGACGTTTTTGGCTTGTAAACAACTCTATCTCTTCACTATATGATGAATAACATTTTCCATATCGTTCGGTCCATGGGGAAATATAGGGGGATGAGTATATCCTATCTTTATTGGGTGGCGAAAATAAAAATCTTTTGACTCGGCTCTCATTTCCCTGACCAGTTTTTGCACAAATAAACAGAACAAATAATCTTTTGTATTCGAAGCGGTTCACACTGGTTTTAGTCTTGTTATCAGTTGAGACATCGTCACAACAAAAATATATTCGCAAAAACGATGCAGCTTTCAGCAATTAAATTTAACTCTCAATATGAATGTATGGCACTGACTCATTTCCGTAGCAAGTCTCCTCCCGAGGAGAAGTCGGACCATCAGCTCTGAAAGCTAATGATTTTCTCTGGATTTTAGGCTTCGGTAGTAAAAATAATCAGTGCAGCCAAACCAACTGACGAATGGACTCAATTCAAGTTTAATGCACAAGAGACAGGCAGAAGTATTTTGCTTGGAAAACACACGGGACAATTATACATGGCGAGTGAGTGCCTTGGTTAGAAGTTTGAGTTTGGAACCCAGAAGATTCTATTATAAGCTCTCTAAACAGCTGGAGGGGCCTAAAATTGCTGGCTTGTTTCTTGTGCGTCTTATATGGACAGGTAATATGAGAAAATCTCCATAGGTAACGACATAATTTCCGAAAGAGACAAATAGGGGATATTGATTCGATCTGGTTGCCCTATGAAGTAAATACAAGAAATCACATACTGCTGGGGATACCGGTTAAGACCGTTGGAAGGAGTCACTCGCCATCGTTATTCGCATGAGCGCAACTAAAAGTCCTGCATTCAATGTCTTGAATCCCTCCCACAATATTCCTAATCTACGGGATCTTACTTTATGGTACTTTGTACCAAGCAGCTCCATTCCACTGTGGCATTACGCCTTACAGCCTATCAAAATCCACTTGACGTTAAAGAATCAGTAAAGCTGTGCTTGCTTTAATGACATGAAAATTTTAGGGGAAAGAATAATTCATAAGAAGGAAAAGTCTCGAATTTCTCTGAACTCTAACTCAGTCCTGCAAAGTGAAAACGCTTCAGCGAAACCCGTTCGGTAAAACTTTTACGTTGATGAAATCCAACCTATTATTCACATGCTTTTTTTGGATCCAGCGGAAGAAGAGGCTTGATTCACGAAGCTAAGCGGAACTCACTTTACCCGAGAAGTTTCACCTGACGTTTGCGATTTCATCTTGACTAAGACCAGGCGGAAGACGTTGATGGAAAAAGCCAGGTTGAACTGAAAATGAGTCGGAGGAATACAAATTACTCCTGTGAAAAAGGAATGTGCTGTGGAAAAATTACTGCAAACTGCTTCAGAATTTCAAGTGGGCTCTGTTGGCTTAAAGCGTGCTTCTTATATCGTTAGGAATCTGGCTACGAGTGAATAGTTTAAACTGCCGAGCCATGGAGTTCTTAAACTGGAAAACCGCAGAGCAGGTCTGGCTTGTCCTGATAGGTACTCACTAGTTGGATATAGCGGGATTCGGTCGTGTGATGTACAATTTCATATTTCACACCCACGACTTACCGACATTGATGCCACTTTTGTGTAGGGTGTAAATGAACCGAAGTATTCTTCTGGTCTATCCTTATCAACCTAAGTGGTCCCGATAAGGGCCCGATCCAGGACCAACCATAATTGTACTGATATTTCCCGGCACCAGAGAAATGGGTTTTGAGGTAAACAGTATGGTGGTGCAATATAATTTGGGACGGCACAGCCTCGCACAATGGAATATCTTACAGCATGTGTAGTATAGTGTAGTAAAGTATGGTTTGTGCATCTTGTAATGTAGTACAGTAAAATATGGTTTAACGAAGAACAATATATGCACAGTAGTATCGCATGTCGTAATGTATTGCAGCACAGTATAGTGCAGGATTGTACAGGATAGGACAGCGCAGTATACCATTGTGCAGCAGAGTACGGTACCCTACATTATAATATAATGCGGTACAGTACGGTAAGATGTAATATATCACAATACAATGTATTGTACAACTCAGTAAGAAACCTATCATACTTAAGGCTCATATGGATTACTCCCACAAGGTGTAGGGACATTCCATTGATGCAGACGAGGGAGAGTAAAAACGACACCTCCGTTGCAAAATTATGCTGCATTTCCATGTGGTGGATATTCATAACTTAGTGAAGTTTATCACGTTTCCACAAGTTAGCTTGAGCATGAAGGGGTTTCTATGTTCAAACAGCACTTCTGGTATCGAACTTGGCAATAAACTCTTGAGATGGATTGCTGGAGGTAGCCGACATTATGTTAGGCTGATGGAGTTATTCAGTCACCACCTTAGGACTTGCTTCTATCACGCAGCATCGGCTGAGTGAAAATTCGTTTTGTGCAGCCGTTGGCATTTTTGCTTAAATCTTGTCCTATATGTTCTCAACAAGTTACATTGAGTAAGATAAATGTAGCCAGTCAGTGAAACTACTGGAAAATCATGATTTGTTCATCCTTCCACATATGACATGCATGGAAGTACAGTTTGTTAAAGGTGTTCACCACTGGGACGAAAACTGCACCATCATTCGTGAAGAGCTAGATTTGATTAATCCAAATGACTGCACAATTGAGTTTAATCGCCCTTCAACAGGAGCGATTTGCGGACCAGTAAAGCGACCATGTAAGCGAATGTGAAAATTGAATTTATCGAACAGGTAACTTGCGCAAAACCTAACCTTCCTCAGGAACCGGAAGGGACCTTCAGTCTACAGTTCATAACCACTGAGAACATATCAAGTTCTCACGAAGGGCTCCTAATCCTTCTCCCTCTTACGAAGTCGGTCTATGCTGAAAGGCCGACAAACGGCTGTTTCACCCTTATTGAAAGTTATCAACAAGGCGCACCTCATGAGCCTTCGGGGAGATACGAAATCGTACTCAATCGGCTAGTAGCTGAAGGCCGGATCGTTCGGCCAAGGGTGGTTGATTAGCAATGTAGCTGACCTATATTTAGACAGAATATAGCCCCACTCCTCCTTCAACCACGAAGTTCGCATCACACGGCCTCTAGTAATAAAGATTGAAAGTAATTATCGAAAGCTGTCTTCCAGAAAGCACCCACAGAATCTCATCTACAGGCAATCGAACGCCTGCGAGTACAGCTTTGGTATTTTAAGGTGGTAGCAACAGTGAACCGGTACATTCCGATTTTTGGATAAGGATGTAAATTTTAAAGAAATTTAGCAATTAAACACCATACCAGAATGAAGACACTAAAAATATTGGCACAGACGCTTTTCTCACGCCGAATAAAATGGTCATCTACGTTTATATTCAGTGCGATCGATGGACAACCGGCTTAAATTTACAACTACTTTAAGGGCTTGGGAGTAAATTTTCAAATGCAATTCATCAAACATTATGATAAGCTGACTCAGGCAATAGAATTGCGCGACTGTCTTTCATAATTTGTCTAGAGATAATAATAATAATATAATAATAATAATAATATGTCACGGAGTAATGTGATGAGAATTAACGCTCAGTAATACGCGTACTCCATGTCCAATAAACCAACCGCAACGCTAATCTTAACCGTTCAATTCTGTGATGCAGCCCGCTGTTTGAGGAATTATCCAACTGCGGTATTTTCTGAGAACAGTCTTGCCAGAAGTGGCAAGCTTAGTTAGCCCAAAAATAGCATGCAAATCACTGCGTTATATAGGATATGACCGTACCAGGAGCATAACCACTGGAGACAATGAAAGGAGTAGACGACTCGGACTGTGCGGGGTGTTGTCCAATATCCAACATGTTGTTCCTGTAGTAATGGTCAACCGTAGAACCACCCAAACAGCGGTGAGAATGATTGGAGTGACTTGGTCCAGATGAAAAAAAAGACAAAAATTGTAGTGTAAAAGCAAACTTAATGAAAATTTGGGGAGGGTGGTTTGAGAGGTTGCGACAGAATTGTTTCACCTGGTGAATGCCGCAAGCATCACATAACAACAGAACGTCGGTACATATGAGTAGTGCTTACATGAAAGGGGTATCAATTCTGCCAACTTTTGTTTGATCCATATAAGTGCGGCGGAATCGGTTGCACCAGTTTAATTGGTCCTCTAGAACATGTCTGCGGGATAGTCAAAGTGTACCTCGCTCGTCTGAAACGTGCTTTGGCAAACGAAATTAGGTTTTATTGGCTTGAGATGATGAGAAGAAAAAGCGGTTCTTTCACTTGGTATACAAAAGTGTAGTATCTTACTTTTCAAAAGAAACGAATTGTTTTGGAAACCGAATTGGAAACTGAATCTAAGGGGAACTCTGCACTTATGGATACTGATTTTTCTGGTACGATGGCCACCAACAATTATAATATCAGTTAGGCATATTTAGCTTATTTGGTCAAGGCACGTCCAACACGGCATCATAATGGACACCAAATCTTCATAATGCAGACCTATTCCTACTTATTTCATGTCCAGAATAAAATGGTTTTACAGTTGTTTGATGCTGAAAGCCGAAGGAAAGATGGCCCAGTTGGTGAGGTTATTGAAGCATCCAAATGATAATTTGTGTTATCGACATTCTGAGGAAGGGTTCCACACACAAAAAAACACTCAGATCCAGCCTTGCCTTGACAGGCGCTGCAATCAGCGCAAAACCTCAGTAGTGGTGACATTCGAAATCCGGTCAGATTAGCCTCATCAAGGTTTTACTGTACTAAAATTGATCATGTGGGCATCAGCCACCTCGGTCTAAAGCCATACTATGCATGCTGCATTCAAAATATTTACTTTGCTAGTTTGGAATAAGATAAATGAAACTCGATTGTTACACGCATGTGAATAGTCCAACAAAAGAGGCGCTTGGTTTCACTGTACACAATGTAACACAGGGCATGTTAATGAAAAAATACTATTGGACAGGCACGTCTGGTGTGTTTTCAGACATGTCTACTTATCGACTTCGAAACGTGAAAAAGACATCATTTATCTTCCCCAGGGATCTGATTTTTGCATTACAGCTTGGTGGGTACATGTTTGTTTCATGACCCATAAACATGTGAGCGAAACATCCTTGTGGTTGACTAAGATAAAAGACCCTATCCCCACTGGAAGTTTCCTCCTGGTGTGGAATAACGTATTTTTCCACATTAGTGTTCATCGTGTGTGTTTTCATCGGGTAAAAAATGAAAACTCATGTGAGGAATACATACTTATTAGGGTATGATCTCGTGATATATATTTGATGATCTGTACCAATAGTAGTCAGTGGGTCATGTTTTTGATTGCACCCAGATGAAAGTTATTGGATAGTCAATGGTGTTTAAGGTTAGTATGTTTACGATAGTCAAAATAATCAACCCCAAGTTGCATTAGACTTTTTGGTTAACATGCTTTCTTTTGCTTTTTGCGGGAAGTTTGTTCTTCTCGCATCAGTATGTCCGTATTTGACGATACGGGATTCTAGGCTTGGGTGGCATTCCGAGTCATATTTCTGCAGCGTGAATAATCCACTGAGCAAAGTGCTTCAGAAACAAAGGATGCATTGATTTCAGTCAGGCTAGCGGAAGTACACAGTATCAACCGAAGTTCAAAGACGATCATGAGGAGACCAATTCGTATTCGGCAATCATGTTGCTATACAAAACATGAAAACTAGTTATAAGTGGCTCTCGCAAAAAGCTGGTCATTTTTTTCAGGTGCTAACATTACTAGTGCGCTTCCCAAATCGGGCATCCCACAAATGGCGTAGTCATTGCGGACAATCGCTTTACATGAGCCGTCGCAAAGTCGAACGTTTTTTAATACCAGAAACACTGAATTTTGTCTTCAAGTGGCAGAATTCTAACTTTGTGAAACAATACGGTATACCACGTAAAAACCATTCACTTCGTTTCTTCAAGCCCACAATCTATTTCACTTCCAGCACATCACGTGATTTTCAAACCAGCAAAACAGATTCACGTGACCCTGAGTAACTCTCAGATTACGCAAAGTTGCCTGATGATGGTGTAAATGGGATTCAACCGAGTTTTTCGGAATGCGCCTTACGAAATAACCGCCGAATGCTGGAATCAGGTGGAAAGCTATGAAGTGACTATACTAAATGAAAACCGACTACCAAACTCCACGATGAGAACAAATGATAGTAGTGTCTTTCGAGTATTGCTCTATTACCAATTAAGGAACTCAAATGGTTGACGTAATTATCAGCGTCTTTCATTCTGTCCACTCTGTTCAAGTCGATTCGGCGGAGTTGAGAAATCTCTCTATTCAATGGAAACTGTCGAGTGCACGACTCCCTTCAACAACCACGTAAAACATATTTGTTCTGTCCGGTAGTACTCGTGTCACAGTAGTAATAGATTGAGTTGCCAAGTTGAGAACAGCCAAAAATCCTTTGGTTTGCATGATGCTAATTACACATTCCATCAGTCTAACCATGAATGGTGAGTTACACTACGCAGCATTGGAATCCGCAGAAAGCGTCAAGTGACTTCACGCTCAACACTGTCCATCTATCAGGAGCAAGTGGTCGATTCGAATGGTTTTCTATGTAGTTCACTTCTGTGACATTAATTGTGTATGTGTTTTTTACCTCAAGCCCCATCATCCTCCTTAAGCGCATTTTGCTTAAAATTGTAGTGTGTAATATACGTGATAAAATGACCCCTAAGTAATAAAAACGAAGAACCACATGGAACAAAATAAGATAAAAACATATTTCTTTGATGGTCTTACGTAAAACATACTTGGAACTTCAGGTAGGCGCAGTCCCTGAGTTTCCGTCAACCTTATATTCTACTTGAACTAAGGTATTACGCAATTATATATATATAGCTAGTCGCTTGTGGAGTTAAACAGATCTGGAAGAATTTATTTCGCTTATCAAATGATGTATCAAGAATTTCGTTGGCAAACGTGAAAAGCAAATTAAAACAAATTGCTCAAGTTTTCTCACCCAGCTGTGGCCCAATTCCGGTCAGGATCAGCGTATTGATCGAAATTTAAACAGCTTACCGTATCAAGTCATGACGTTCCTACGGTTACTAGGATTTTCACACAATGTCCGAAGTCCCGCACATTTTCCAGGACATCTTACCTGGACAGTAAGTCATCTTCGAATTTCTACATGCTTCTCGCGCAACGCGTCGCACGCTCCTGCGGAATGCGAGATGCTCTCTCAAATGTAAGGGAAATAAATAGACAATGCATAGACGCGGACACACATATATACGCTTGTTATATTCAACCTGTTCATTGTGCGCTTACATGACAGATTGGCTTAGACTGTCCCTGAGATGCTTCTAGAACCCCGATTCGAATTTGGCGGACAACCAAGAAACTTGCGCGGAACTCGTAATCAAGATTTCATGTGTCTTAAGTGAGGAAGCCAAACAGCCTGGTCTATCATTGCTGAATCAAATAAGGACTACTCGCGACCAATGACCGTCTGTGACCGGTTGACTGTGTCATTGTCAGAATGGAGGTTTCTCCTAACTCGGCAGCTCTCACGGCAACGTACGAGATCAGAAGTTTTCAGCTGCAATATTTGTCCAAGCTAGTTGCGGCATTTGGTGTTTTATCTGTTACCGACGAAAGAGCTGCTCACCATGTTCTTTTGTGAGGAGATCGAACTTTTATGTGTTCCTGCACATTAGCATCACCCAATCAATAGTGGCTGGTGGTCAGTTGTTTCAAGTCGGTAGACATATTCGTGGCAAATGAGGCACGTATTACCTCAATTCATAGTGGTAACGTAAGAAACCGGAGAGAATTCTTACTGAAAAATGCGCTGTTTGTTTGATTACTGCCAATATTGGTGCGCAGTGCGAAAATTAGCGCTTTTGAAAGTAGTTAGTTATGGTTAGTTGAGCTGATCAATAATCCTGGAGCCATACATGCTGCAAAACATGCTAGATACTACAAAAGGAAGTGAGAATCCTCTGGTTCCAGTTCAATTACCAAATGTTTGTGTTTTAAAACAGATAGCCCTATGGCTAATAAACCACTGTATTGCGCTTAAATTAATTTAGTCTGCAAATGTGTACTTTGTCTATTAGTGTATGTCCTCTTTCACGAGTAATAAATCTCTGCCAACCATTCTGCTCGTTGCATTTCTCGAGTGTTAGGCTCATCTACAAAAGAGAATCTAGACAGTTCCTATTAAACGGGATGTATTCCAAGATAGACACATTTCGTTCTACCTATATAAGCTTGTCAGTGGAGCGTATCACGAAGTTCTGCTAAGGAACAAATCAGGAAGGATCTCGAAAATCTAAATAAAGCTTTGACTGGCAAAATATATTAGTTTCCAGATTAATTTGATGTCGAAGGAAGACTTAAATGAATCTTTATCTTATGCTATTGTATAGATTGTGTTGCGAGAAGGCCACTCCATGTTTTAATGGGTATGATGTACGAGATATCAAAGTACATTGCTTCCACATAGCTTACTAATTGTAAGGTTGCTGAAAGCTCTTGGACAACCCATTATCGGTTCACTTGATAGACGTAGTCTTTTAGTTTACATCAGCCGTATGTTCCATTTCAGCGCGTAAGTGATGAAACATACACACACCGCTTCAAATAATATCAGGCTCAATCACATCCCAGGTTTAGGCTTGTTTTATTTTTAGTCAGTTGCGAAATGTATCCGAGTTGTTTAAATTGAGTCATTCTCTGACCAGGTCTTAATTAGTGGATCTAATGTAAAAAGGTGCTTGTTGTGACACTGAATGCTGTTGCTGTGTTCTACATCCGTTCCAATCATGTCATCCCATTTCTATTGATCTCAACATTTTTGGATTTATTTCTAAGGCACATAACTGTCGTCTACAGGTACTACCTAATGTTTCTTTAGTGCAGCTGGCTTCAAAAGTGTCCTGAATTTCGACGACCCAAACTTGACACTTGGCGACGCGTTCGGAGCAGATGGCAAAGCAATGAACGCGTTCGATCTTGATCTCAATCCTCAAGGTCTACTTGTCGAAAGTCTCTAGCTTCCGCATGTGCTGGCACTATAGTGGCCGTTTACATCGTCCACATAAAAAAAACAAACAGAAAAACTGGTATCTTGGCAAAATGATTTTTTTCTGAACAATCTCCGCAATACGCCATAGAGCGTTCTCCATTTGGACTAATGCTATTACGGTAACATCGCCGCCGGTCTCCACTTTGTCTTTGGCTTAACAAAGATACAGAATATGAAAAGTAATGCATCTGATTGCGGCAGTGCAGGTGCACAGTGTACTATGACCACCGGTTTCGACAGCAGCAAATTGGCGGAAAGCATCTATGTTTTCTTGGCATTTACTCCTATCCATATTGGAGTAAAGTGGTAATCTACAAGACCGAGTACAGTTTTGTTCTCCTCTAGGTTGTGGGACAGTGAAATGACACCTCCAGCATATTAAATAACAAAGATGCAAATATAAGACGAACGCTGCACATCTTCATAGCTCTTTGGTGGATGGTTCAGTACCCATTTGATGGCGTAGTCCAGAAGGACTGTATGCAAATCTTCACCACATACCCTTACCCGTGCTTTGGTTACAGAGTAGTAGTGCTAAGCCACGTTTATGAGCTATGTCGACGCTTCTTCAGTCATTACTATGCACCATGCTCACAGAAGTCAGAAGATGATGGAGCGAGTGGCTGCATGATGAGGGAAACCATGATCAGGTATACGGTGTAGAGTAAAGATTTGGCCTGCAGATTACTCTCACGAAGGGAAACCCCCTTTTGGGTCACTTACATGAGTGTCCTTCCGCCGCAAATTAACCGGGTAGAAGCCCGGCCAATATCTTGGATATTTTGTCTGGTGGGCTGATGAACCGACGGATGCCACATCATGATCCGTGGCCATTTGTGGAAAAGCACGAAGTTCCTCCTCAAAAATAGCTAAGCAGTTTTCAGTAAAGGCTCTGATCCGTTGCATTGATGATCTACCTTTCGCTAGGCCATAGCTGTTCCATGCAATCTCTCCCAACGTTTGTCCAATGAGGTCGACGTTGTGTGGGGTCATCAGAGCCACCGGTGTGAATTCCGAGAATCCGTTTGATGAACGACTAAACAGTTGACTCCACCCTTATGTCCACATATCACCAAAGTCCACAATGATGTCACCTGTTGCATTAAATAAAAAATCTTGATAGTCGTTCAGCTTTAACACCCCTTCTGAGTCCAGTTGCCCGAAGGAAGCACTAGGTCTGAGATACACTCAGGTCGCCCAGGTTACCTAGACTGCAGCAGTCGAGATGCCGGGACTTGGTTTAAAACGCGGACCTTGCAGCCAGTAAGTTCGACCCTTAACCACTGGGCCAGCTCCAGCTAAGCTCTATTGCTTCGTTGCCTCGAATAGACTGAGAGAGCTAGACGGAAAAGGAGCTTCTCACTCACGTTGGTCGCCGCTTCCTTGTCATCAGCTATTTTGATCCGCTAACAGTCATGATTATTCTAAGCTCAACGCTCCGTTTGCTGTTCGTCTTTGTCAGCGGCATTTGGGTGATTAGAGTGGCCATGCTTCCTTAACCCGCAGATAAAGCTGTGTTTTATGCTCGGACATCAAATCTTTCTGAAGGCGCAAGACGGAAGAAAGCTGAACAAACAAAAACTGTGAACCAGAGTTGGCCAAGTGATTTCATGTGCAGACAAGCAGGCTGAGATCACTATGATCTACCTACAGGTCGATTGTGATTGAAACCACGCAGCATCAACACAATCCAGAGATTTGAGACCAAAAGGTTTAGTGGGACAGAGATTTTTGTATAGCTTTGCGTGACTGCAATTTAACATTGCATGAATAAGTATTTTATCTGAACCGACTCTATTTCCATTTTTGGCTTCCCTTTACGGTTTGCAGTTACCCACGGAAAAATCTTATCTCGATTGGACGAGGAAATGATCCATCTGGCTAGTAGTTTCTCCGGCTTTAAGTGCAAGGTGTGTTGGAAGCATACAAGTTGGGGAAGCACAGTAGGTGTAGATCAACGAAATTTCTCTCTCTCTACGTTTAGCGAAACCAGACTTCCAATAATAAGGATGATAAGCTCATTGTACAGGTTTGTGTGGGCGTTGCAATATCTCTTTCTCATCAAAACATCTCATCCAGGTACTCAGTTTGCGACAGCTTGTGGCTGCCAGTAAACTTCATTTTTGCCTGAGACTTGGTCATGGAATGTGTGATGCACACCTCGTTGACAATATGTCCCCTGAAACCATTTACATCCATCCTTGGGGAAAAGATTCTCCATGGGATAAGGCGTTTTCTATGGAGGTTAGCAAATGGTTAGAGCAATATTCTGGCCTACTATATTAAGCCAACTCAAGAAGTTGATACCAAAGATTTCGATTCTGATAACTAGCCTATATGCACCTTGTAATCGTTCAGCGCTGGCATACTAGGAAGTTGGAGCCCAAATCCACGGAATATTTTGGGCTTTTCAATAGAAGTGGAATCCTCTTCCAAATATATACAGTGTAACATATGGTATCGATCAGTCCACTCGTCAGGACAGTGGAACATCCATTGCTTATTGCCAGCGCCTAGGCATGAGGAGTGCAGTATTAGTGAAACATGGGAATATGTATGGTACTAGTGACGTTCAGATACTCGGCCTGGTTCACTCGGTCCACACCCATAGATCAGCTAGGCATCTAAACTTACTAATCAAGCAAAGTTACATGCGTTTAATTAGTTTACCCGCCAGTCATTCTACATTATGAATGCCTGTATTGTGTATCACCGGTCCCAATGAAGTTAGTATGTTCTCTCCCTTAGATGACCTGGGTTATAATCGTGGCTCCTCAAATGAATAAACTCACGCTACTTCACGTATTATCCCAACTGCGACACCCGCATTAGAAATGGTAACAGCGGCCAGAGAGAGTTGCAGTGCAACAGATGAAATTTGAGATTGAACAAGAGGAATTTTTCGAGAACAGATCGAGATTGTGCGGGAAACGCATGATGACACTGTGTGATATCTATAGCAAATGATCAACACCCCGCAGTCAGGCACTGCTGACGGACAGGACGAAACCCCTGTATGCATAGCGAGCAGTTCAGGAAGAAGTTTGAAGGACATGCCGGAAACCTCAACTGAAGGTTGAATCCTCCAAACCTTAGGAGAATCTTTTACTAGCAGTCGGTCCTGTATAGCATCATGGAAGTAGGGCATAACGTACACATGCACAATGCTTCAACTCAACTATTAGGGTCAGGAAATGATGTGCACCATGAGCCAGTTGTTGCACAATCGAGCATTGTCCGGCGTAAGAGGTACTTTAGCTACCACTATGTCGGCCTTCCTGATGAACATCGATAATTTTGAGTGAGATGTGCACCGAACAGCAAAATTAGTCGGTCACCGGTAGTTCTACTCGTTCTCCTTCCAGCGATCACACATATATCGACTTAGTTACTACTGTTGACATTAAAATTGTAAACCATCGTCAACAGTTTAGTCTAGCATTGTACTCAAGGGCTCAATGTTATGAGTAGAAAATGTCCAAGTTTTCTGATAAACCTGAACTGCAGTGAACGAATTCATATGATGAAATACCATAATATTAACGGTCGTAGATGTGCCCACTTATTCAAACCTTTTTAGCAAAAATTTGGACAGTGAAGTCCCCTCTTTCATGATATATCGTGCCTAATAAAGACTAGCCTTTTAGTCATTCAGGAAGACGGAAGAAACTTTAAAGAAATGCCCTCATTGGCACTGAACATAGTCCCCGCTAAAAATCTCGTTTAAGGTATACTTCAACTGAATGTGCTGCACACAGACCTTCTTATACTACATTTGGTAGGATATTCGAGATAGCGCAATATATTATCTTGAAGGAGTCTATTCGCAAAGTTGCTGAACATTTGCCTGTGATCTTGGCGGACGGCTCAAAGGCTGAGGTGAGTTCAATTCTCATGCTGTGACACCTTCTTCCACAGCTGTTTGGTTCAGCTTTCCTGAAACGCTTTTAGAGAGAATATATGGTCTGCATCCATCACGTGTGCTCTAATGAGCATTCTGATGACGAAACCCAAATCTAACAGCCATGAATCAATTCTGTGCATCAGCCTATTTATCACCACAGGCCATACTTTCGCTTAATTCAAAGTAATACAATACTGAAACAGGAATTTCAGGCCTATGAAGACTTCACAGTTTGGTCACAGCTTGTAAAGGCTGAACCTGGATTCTACCCGTATATTGCAACTACAACAACTCTTCTCACGTCTGTTAATACAACCAGACCTTCAAAACCTGTCTATATATGCTGTCCTTTGCCAACGGAACAGGCTTTAGAAATCCAATTTTTTTTAGTTTCCAGTTGAAAACTGCCTTTGCAAAAGTGCATCGAGTGCACCCGAAATCCGGACAATATTTATTCCAACCAACCCTATACAAAGTGGACTTCAAACTCGTGAACCGTGAGCTGCGTGGGAACTTGTGTTTAAAAAGTGAGTTTTGATTCCGTGACAAATCTGGACCAGCTGCAATAGACAGCTGACTCAGCAATGAGTCTTCCCAGTGCGTTATGGGTGTTTCTCTGCATGGTGAGTAAGTCATAATAGGGGCGCTTATCTCTTTCACACTACGTTTCACGTTCTCTCTTATACTACTTTGTCTGATTTAATCGGCTTTGAAAGTAGTAAAATTATAAAGATGATATCTGATTAATTTGAACACTGTATACACAAGTGGTTCAGCCACAGTACTAACAAAATTACCGGGAAAAGTTTGGTGCACGTCCACTTATTCTGCAGGTGTGAAATGTAGAGTTTTGGTAGCAAGTTTAAAACAAGCGTAGAGATTCAAACATTCCGGCGTGCTAACATGAACCCATAATTTCAACAAATATACTCATTTGCATATCACTTTGGTTCTCACGGGAGACTCAATTGAAACTCCCGTTTATGATATTCTTCAACTAACTGTGCTGCACAAAGGCCGCCTCATGTCTCCGTTGTTGTGATATTCGAGATATCGCAGTATATTTTCATAAAGGAAACTATTCACATTTTTTGCTGAATATTCTTCAAATATCATAAACGAGATATTCAGTTGAGTCTCCCGTGAAAACCAAATTCATATACAGACGATTATAGTTGTCGAAATCAGTCCAGTTTGAGCCCAAGTAGAACATGAGGTTAACGGAAACTCGGGGACTGCGCCTACCTGATGAGGATCAAGAAGGACGAAACCGACCGTGGGCTGTCGAAGAGATTTCAGCAAACCCCTGCTATATTAGTCAGCTGACTACTGTCGTCACAGTATATATGGGAGCCACAAAACACGTCGTAGTCACATGTCGATAGGCACATGATGCCTGACCAGGTTGCAGAAGGCAGGGGTTTTAAGCCGGTCGATTCTTTCGACAACAGACACATCCCATCACGAGTTTTTGGTCGCTGAGTATACTGGATAGTTTTATGGCATTTTAGTCTATAAGACAGCTTCGGATTTAAACAGATTTCACTAGTAAGCACCTATTTTCGTTTGATATGCAGTCTTTTAGTACATTTGTCTCACAAAAGAAAACCATTGACCTGATATAGAGCTTTACTTTCATCCCTCGGGAAGATTTGCACAACTTACGAAAAATGTACAATGGATTGTCTTATAAACAGTTAGAAGGTGTAGCAATGGCTCCGTTTTTGCACATATTTTTAGGTCAGGTCTTGAGAATAGAGTGAGCTACAACACCGAAGAATCGCAATCCTACGGGCGATATGTAAACGACACTTTGTAATTTACAAAGGTGCCAAATACGCACACCCACGCAGTCCACCTCCTTGCAGCTAGACACAGAAGACGCTAGAATAGGTGATTTCGAATTGTCCGTTGCTGTGATTCGGTTGCAAATGATTTATCTCAGCGAAAGACAGTCTATAAACAACATCAAGACGAAAGTGGCGGCATCACAACTAAGTAAAAAAAACCGTTCAAGCTGGGAATTAGCTATGAATGTTGCACTGTTGATGGAATATTTGCTCTTCTTCAGTTCCAGAGTATTCGACTAGAATACATGGGTTTACAAAATTTATTCTGTTGAGCGCTGCACTGACAGAAACGATGTAGTTGGAACACTATTATTCAGCAGTTTTCCACTGAAAAAGTGATCACTGTAAAGAGTCACTCGTAAGCTCATGGGATCTAAAAAATATGACCACACAGTAGTCTACTCTAAACCACAGTGTGTCCAAACTCTGGTAATAAATTAGGGAAATGTTATGAACTCTTTCAGTGCTGAATGCGGAATCAAAATGCACCAGTCGGGGATGTCCGGTGTAGCTAGACCAATGCGCATGAGAGAACCGAACCGCAAAACAGATCCGTGAGGAAACCAACGGATCTTGTGGAGGGCACACAGTTATCAGTGAAGCCGAACTTATCGGGCCAAGAACAGACAATTCTTCTGTGTCAACCGACTAAATCAAACAAAGTAGGAATCCATCAGAGCTGATAAGAAAAAGTCGCGGAAATGATGTCGTTAGTGATTGTTCGGGATTCTGACTAACAGTAACACTAAATCACAGCTGTGTGGCGCTTGGAACAAAACGTATGACTGACATTCTCCTCGTCAGAAAAACGTGTGTACCACACGCCTTCAAAGTTGGTGTGCAACTGGAAAAACCATTTTTTAATCATTCTCAGACTGAGTGAAAAATTTGCGATTCTCCACACAAAAAACTTAGGGTTCATTCAGAATTCTCCTCATTTTCTACATAAACAATTAGGTAAGGTAATGAGTTGATCTTTTTGACACATTAGATGTTTTACGTTCTCGTAAATGTGCCTACTAATGTGAAGGAACAAGCAAACGTTCCAGCAATTCCCAAGAGAACATGGTGTTGTGAACATCTCTGTTGATCAGCCCCGGATGAGACACAAAATGATATCCCAGCTCAAACTAATATAGCCGATGAACCTGCTTTTATCCAAACCGAAAGAATCTTTCACTCCGAAACTGCCATAGTTAACCGGCCACTGACGTACCTAGCGATAGAATTTCGTCTCTGAGCTGAGGTCGGTTAGGCTTATTTGGTGAGGTTATTACCTCAATTAGTAAAAAGCTCACTGCTTCTCTAGTCCGATGCCTGCGCCAGCACGTCAAGATAGTTAAGTGTTTCTGGTTCATTCATCTATTTCGAACCAGGGTTCTTGGCCCAGAGACACTGAGAGATCTTGGTTTGTGGACAGTCCTACACACAATCATACATAAAAAACTTGCAAGGCAAAATCTTCAATAAAACTTCAACATCTCAACATAACATCGAACAATAACTTGGATTCACAGTATTCTAGTTTGATCAGTTCTCCCACCATCTGATGCACTCCTTCTGGAGAGTGCACACCAAAGAGGGGAAGAACTGAGCTCAAGTTTTTCAGCTGCTGCTAATCAGCGGAGCATATCTCTTGCAGGAGAAGGGCTATTCAAAGGACAGCATTGTCGCTGCAATTTGTAAAAATCCCTCAACCATATGTGTACAATTAATCTGCTTCGAAAAAGCAACACCCACGTATTACAAGCGCCTTTCATTAGAGAGGTCGCCAAACAAAAAGCCAGACAACATTTTATCACGTGAAGTGAACTGTTCGGCTGAAGAGTGAGGATGGTACATCATTCTGAGTGCGATTTAATCACACCGCTGATCAGTCACTCGCGGTCAAACTGTTTATTCTTCAACTACTAGCCTGGAGGTTATGAGCTCGAATATCCCCTGAGGTGCATGAGATGCTCCCTGGTGATGATTCCAAACAAGAACAAAGCAAGCGTACAGTGCTTCGTCACCTCTCCTAACGGACTGATTCATTTACTGAACGAAACTACCACGAAATGTTTGGAATATCCTCACATTTTCATCCGCTTAGTTAGTCCATTCGCTCATACAGGTTCGTGCGAGTCTATGCACCCATTGGGTGTTCCAAAAACTAAGCGAGTTACGGGGATCCATTAAAGGAGTGCACGTTGGTCGTTGCCGTCTCCCTGCATGAGGCCCACGAGATGGGAAACATCAATGGGTAGAGATGTATCAGGCGTGTCAGTGCTCCCTAATTCAAACCACTGCATTAAATGCAAAGCTACTCTAGCGACCTCCTCAAATGAAAGTCCACTAACACCTCTGTACTTGCGTCTCCAATGCCCAGCTATCCACCTCAGTTTCCAAAATCACCGGTGAACAAAACTGTGAGCTGGGGCCACTGTGCGGCAAGTGCGTGGATTTTACAGCTGATGATGATAATGATGATGATGCAAGTGAGAGGCTTCAACCACATCGTGTAAGAAACAATGCAAATGGGAAAGTTTAGGCCCATCTAAAGCCCATTGAATTAATATCAGGCTTGACTCAAATAGATTTTTAGGCGGCGCAATTTAACGTCAGCAAAGTTTGTCCAATTTGTTAGCACTTCCAGCTTTAAAACCTGTGTGCACCTAGATAACCTGAATATTTAGCACCTTCTGAGACTGGACTAAACTTCAAATCTCGTAACAATTATGAATGCAGAATAAAAAAGTAACGAAATTATCAGCCGAATTAAAAGGTGGACTGTCGTGGTGAAACAGGAACTGTCAGTTATAGCAACCTCATTTTAGAAATCCCACATTGCAAAACCAGGCTTAAGGTACTTTTCAGTTGTGGAACTGTGCTTTCTCAAGTTTATCTCAGAAATAACAGCCATTGTCTTACAGTGAACACCTTATTGTTTGGCTTCATGATTTATCTGTGGGAGAAATTCACCATGTACTTTCAAATACGCACACACCATCCTCCTAACCTGAATGTGGAAATTTTCTTGAAAAAATCATCTCATATATTGTCGCCAAATTCATGAGACATTTGCGAACAGTTGGTCACCAGGAATGGTTATATAGTCAAAACCGGAACTTCCAATCAAGGCAAATTCATCCCTTTGTATCTGAGGAAAACGTTGCAAGGGTATTGAGAATACACTGGATAAATACCAACACCACCTGGTTTTTCAAAGAAACCTCACCAATAACATACTGCGTAATTGTTGTACAAAACTCAGGACACACCAAATATTGACTAGTTACAAGACACAGCGAAACAACTAGAAGAAATAACGTCAGCGAGACAATCATCTGTGTCATTGATCTACCACAACCGTTTCCCTTATTGCTAAGAACAGGATACCTTTAAACAACGACTCACGAGAGTGCTTAACCCTGCTCATGAATAGTAAGGCTGAAATGACTTCTATTTTCCACAAAGCATTTAGCCCATTTAATAAACCTTGGTAGATACTGAGTGTGGGACCAGCTTGAAGAGTGAAATTGTGTGCGTCTTGTAGTTTGTGTCACAAAATGAAGGCACTGGTGGACAAACGATGCCGGTTACAAAACCTGGGCGAGTGTAAACTTCATCCGAAGCATCAGACCAGACATCAGTCCCTTTATTTAAAATGTGCCTAAGGCTTGCCTTTTTGCGACGGCTAATTCGTTGGCAACATCATAGCAGCAAACTGTAAACCTATAAACAAACCTACAAACTTGTCTGCAAACTGTTGCGTGGAGCACAACCCAAGGGGTACTAGGAAAATCGGTCATTGCCAAAAGCCCGAAAAGAAAACTTTGGTAACTGAGGAACCACTGATTTGTCGTTCACCTCGTAATATCACATTTGGAATCAGTTGGCTTGTCTTCATATGTTATATGCAAGAGCAACGTGAGAAGACAGCCTCACACATAATTAAAATTATCACGGCCTTAGGTTTTAATTGAGCAAAAGGTTGGTTGAGGATGAAATGCGCCTAGGCTGCGAAAGGGTGAGAAAGCCAACTGAATGCTATGTAAAGTACACTGATTAGAGGAGCATGCTGCATCCTGAATCAATGAGTTTTACCGAAAACCTATTTGAATCCTTCTTTTTCTAACAAACCGCTAGAATGAGGCTTTTTTGAAGGGTTTAGCTCTTCAATCTTACATTCGTCTTAGCAGAATTCAGCTCCGTAGCATGAGACTCATGATCTTATGGCATCCGCACCTAACTTCATATGCTGCTGTTGTAACAGGAAGGTTTACTGATATCTTATGTACGTAAGGATAGTTTGTCATATGACATGAGGGCAAATTTTGTCTTTCGGTTTACAATCTTATATAGCAAATGCTTCTAAATTAACGGTTGGCAAGACCAGTCGAGAGTAATCACTTAGAGAATTAAGTACTGTAGTGTGCTTTGAGGGTGCTTGTTCATGAACATACTCATGTATTATTTGAGTAATGACGGTGCCTTCAAGCCAGGAACAATTGATCTGGCGATACACATCTAAGTCTATTTCCCTGACGATGTGGACTTTCGTTCCTGGCAAATCTTGTATAACACCCAATGTAACTATGAACAAGCAACAGTCTCTACATGTTGCTCAACATCCTTGAAAGGATCAGACCAAAATACAAATTATTTTAGCGTCCATTTAGTGAAGCTTTGAAAATTTCATATAGTTGCTTTAGGAAAGTGGCACTGTAAAATATGGTAACCTTCGGTCAACTTCGAAAAGAAGCAGTTAAGCTCCAATCCGTAAAGACGACTTTGGGAGATTAAAAGAATTTTGAAAACCGGAATGAGACCAGTCTAATTTGAGTGACTAGAGAAAGCTGACGACGGAATTGTTTGAGAAGTGACGCATATCACAACTTTGATGGATATGTTTCCCTTGTATTTTGAGATGGCGGGATAACTCCGGATTAGTGAGCAAATCCTCTAGTCTAATTGAGGATGCTGAAAACTTTGGCCAAAGCATAAACAAGAATATGAGTTGACTGAACTTTCTCTCCTGGTGAGGAATTTAGCGTATATTTGCACAACTTATTGCACTGTGAAAAAGAGGCCTGTTGTGTGCACACAAGATTTCCGCGTTATAAAGAGGAATGAAGCTGTACTGATCTGCACAACCCAATGAAGGAGAATTACGTGGTTCAAAGAGTTATCCTTTAATTGTGAAGAACCTCGTCACGAACATTCGTTTGATTTTGTATTTTAGGGGTTGTAGTAAACTTATATTATTCATGGAGAATTTCGGTGGATGCGACCTAAACTTAACACCAGAACATTTACAGTTTTTTCATAAAATCTTTCCGTTCCCGCATGCTAATCGTCCGTCTAACCTCGCCAAATTTACAGGGAATTCAGCCTTTGTAGGATAGCTGAATGCTAGTAGGAATAGTCAACCAAGCGATCCTCGACACCAATGATCCTGCAATAGTTTATTTCAAAGATTGTTATCAAGAATAAACTGACGTCAACTTCACAAAACGATTCTGTGAGGGCTTGTGGGTCAAAAGTCCTGGTCGGTAATTGGCAAACTAATATTTCGGAATCAAAATAGCCTAAGCACAGCCGGAATCTGTCCTTTCATTCCGTGCTGAACTTCTACCTTTGATATGTCCTTCAGTCATAGAACTCAATCAGCGTTTGCTATTTTGGCATAATGAGACTCTGTTCACTTAGGCTAAGTCAACTCTCTGGATTAGCCCTACCTTTTGGGGAATCGCTTGGCACTTAAGATCAAAGTTTTGCGGTTTGTATAGTATCTTCAGCACCCAAAGTGTGTGAGCCGCAGCGAGCAATATGTTAGCCACCGGTGTGGGAGCAGCGCCCACTGGCGCAAAGCCGAGTAAGAGCCTCCACCAAGCCAGTCCAACTTCCTTGTCTGGCCAACTAGTGGTGGTGAGCAGCATTAGGTCAAACTTTGAAAAGCCGATGATACGACGGACTCATTGTAGGACCCTGTCTGGTCTTATTAGTCCACTGTCCAACATCCATTCGCTAAGTCGGACGCCGGGGCCGGCACTACAGAACATCATGCAGTCAGTTTTGGTAAAAACAGCGAGGCACCGGCCATGCAGTACTACCCCATTTTGCGAGACAGGCATACGTTTCTACTAACCCTGGCCAACGAACTTTCTGAACTGTCCGTCGGATATATAACCACCCCATATACGAGATGACCGTTTCCTAGGTCACTAAAGACACACGTGTTAAGTTGTATCAAGTTTTTAGTTTAACGGAGGACGCTTTTATTACCACTACGTATCAAACAATGAAAGTTTGGTGACATACAACTCAGTTTTTTATTCCGTTTATAAACAGTGCGAAACAATTGAACAGTTTTGATTATCTATTTGTCAGTGGCAAAGGACTCAATGCGATCAATAAGATGGTTTGACCTCTACCTATTTTTCGCCGTATAGAAGAAGAATCATAATAGTTGGTTAGAAAGTGAGTGAAGTCCAGTTCTGTTGGGGCATGCAATGATTTGTCCACTTTCCGGAAAAACATCAAAGAATTGACTGGAGTTTATTTTCGGTCATCAAGATGAATAACAGTGTTCTCCAGCTTATCTGCCAGCCAGAAAATACGAACGATGAGTTTGCCATTCACATCCTTTAGTAGGCTTTTAGACAGAGATTTTAGACGTAGAGTGGTTCATCTCTCCAGGTCTGTATACTAAGAGATTTGACGCAATTTTTCTATGGATGCATCAGGCGTGGGTGGCCTGTCTTGCTGTCAGGTATTCCAGATGTAACGAAGCACGCACACATACTATCTAGATTTAGAATGATTGCCGGCACTGACAAGGGTTGCATGTGTACTGTAAATGCAGCGCGCGAAATGTCGGGAAAACTTCAAACGTTTGAAATGTTTGCCATAATAGCGAAGACTAGCTGACGCAAGCGAAGTGAAAAATAGATTTAGGCTGAACTCACATATATCCAGCCCTAGTTGGGCTAGCTGATTCACTCAGCATGACATACTGACAAATTGTGGAGGAGTTCAGATAGCCTAATCGTGCTTCCAAAGGTTCGTTTCGAACATATTTTCAAGAAACAAACTGCAGTGCCATTTGATGTGCTAGGATAAACCAAGACTTATGTATCCGTTGAACAAGCCACGATAACGAATAGTGCACATTCATATCACGCTCATTTACGTGATTCAACAGCTAAGCGAAGGCAATTGAACTAGCATAGTAATTTCACCTGTCATATTCTACACTTGCCATTGAATTATGCAGAGTTTCTTTGGTTTTCCTAAAGCTGAAATGCCCGATTCAATTTCCATACCAATATGCGTTTACGTGCAACTAGAAATGGCTATGAAGAGATGTTGCTGTGGTTTTGGGGTATATGTAGACATACAATTCCTTGGAAGCCGATCCATAATTTATCAGAAGCCACTTTACCGATCATCGTGCGTCGTGTTTCCAGCTCGGCTAGTGTATACTTTGATTCGTAGCATTTAAGGTTACTAACCGACTTTTCTGACAAACCCAAGTTCCTGGGAGGATCGGTGTGCCCAGGGGCCGCTGGTGGTTTAGTGGTTCCAGTGTGCGACATTATGTTCGCTTCCAAATCACCACACAATGAAGTATAAGTGGAGAATTCACCATCTGATAAGTACACTCATTTGCATAACAATTTTTGACGGGAAACTCACCTGGAACCCAGCTGAATCTGTCTTTTATGATGCTCTTAGCAACTGAATATGCTGCACCGCCTCGAGTTTCAGTTGGTACGATAGTCGAGATAACGTGATACATTGTATAGCCGTAATACACTACTCTTCGACAGCCCACGGCCAGTTTCGTCAACCTTATGTTATACTTGAACCCAGGTTGGACTGATTCCGACAACTACTCTCATTTGCATGTCAAATTGGTTTACTATTTGGTTTCCGTGATGTTTAGCTACATTGCATTTACAGTCGATCGACGTGAACCTGACACATTTCCCTCCGCGTTAAACGGCTGGTTTAATTCTTCAGATGAACACTTCGCTACAAACAAATTATTTAAGTTGTCAAGTGGGGAAAAGCGCAGGGCAATGGCATATTTTCAGGTTGGTGTGCGTAACATCAGCAATCACTGGATTACAGTTTTTAGTCTCGAATATTCTATTTATATTTCGGTTGAAGCAACTAAACATAAGCCGTTGGTTTCTTTTCGCCACAAAACATTTCATCACCGGTCCAGTGATATCCTCAGTGTGTTGTGCATTCATGTGCGTGAATCTTCCTTACAATAGACTCTACTCACACAGACTGACTGAGTAATTATTAGTCACTGAGGCGAACAGCCCCATTGAGTTATTAGGTGGTGGATGTGTGAGTGACCTTAAGACTTGACCTCTGTAGTTTTCCACTCTGAGTCCGGTTTCGCCGTCGGTTGACCTGATCACTGGGTGTAAATCAGTGTTAGCAACGGTTTTGTTGTCTCTGGCTAGTTGTCAGGTCCAGGCAAGGTCGATTTCAATATGCCGAATTATCGCATTTTATTGAAGTATCATGTTTCTTGGAATTCTTTTCTCTCTTACATTTCTACCTCTCAAAATCTTTGAGTGCTTCATTTTGAAACTGCGTTCTTGATCTTTATTTATGTAAATAAGAGATGGTGGATTGTCCTTCAATTGTTGTGGTGTTTTGCCACCAGTGTAGAAAGTTCTTTTCCAGTTTACATAGTTGAATTCCAACACTACTAGCACGACGTAAAATTTGCACACCACTCTCGTCTATGTAGTATCATACTGGCTACAGTCCGTGCCGGCAACCTGGTATACGGTGTTGTTCTCTGCGCCTTCGTCTTGCTTTCCTCAGTGTAGCTGCCAGTTTGCGCGACACCAAGATTTCTGTTTATGTTGTGGCCATGCTCTGGTTTCAGATACGTTCTCGATATACGGAAGCAACCCCCGTTCACTAGCACTTCAAGGAGAATTTAAGAATTTGGCATATTTAAATCGACCCTGTTTTCATGCCGCTACGCCCGAAGGTCATTCAAATCGGTTGGAGCTCTAGGTCAGACCAAATCGTCAGGCCAATGGGCCACGAAATAAGACCCGGTGTGGAATCAAGCGAACAAAGTCGCAGGAAAACGGATGAAGGAGTTTATTCTCATGGGCTCTCAGAAAGCTAATAAGTAGGAAGTAAACTGATTGTACCGTGAAGAGATTTTTTAACGTTTAAATGAGGTTTATTACGGTCACTGAGGCCAATCTACGTTGAAAAGCCTAATAGCACTGGGAAACATCATTGGGAAACATCAGCAGTGCACACTTCACGAAACTGAGATAGCTTCAAACTAGTGTCTCTCCATTACCTCCAGCAGCTGAATAGCAGTGTGATTAAGCCTAAAGGTTAGGTGTTCAATAAATCCCGCGGATTCAAAACTTTTCGGGTTTCGTGATGTACGCACTGCTGTTGACTCCCATTAAGGACGAAACAGTGATACGGTGCTTCTCGGCTTTTCAGCATAGATTGGCCACAGTGAAAGGAGGAAATCCCCATTGAATATTACGTGATCTCCCCTCACTATGACCAGTCTACACGTGGCTCAGAGGAAGAATAAATACACAAGTGAGTGAAACTTCCATCAGGCACTGTGTCACTAGAGTACGGTCACAGTTTTTTTAGTCTCATCAAACTGAACACTAGAGCAAAACTATTCTCACTATTCTGTTAGGAATTTTCAGCTGGACCATTTCTGCATTTAGAGTTCATAACGGCACAGAATCTATACACGGACATTTTAATTCACGAAACGTGTGGTGTTACGGCAATCCTTAGCGTGTAAACGTCTCTCGTGTGAGCGTTCTAACTCATCCCGCCGAAGGTCGCTTTAGAAGGGTTATGCGATTCAAGAAGATGGTCCGAAATATATGAAACCCAAGAGAAATTTTATGCGAATGTGAGCCGATACAAGTTAATCACATTTTGGCCAGCGGCTCATGGCCTTAGGATAGTGTGCTAAATCTCCTTCCCGGTAGAACACGTCTTCGAATCTTCATACAGGTCGTTGTGATCCATACTGTAGATATTTCCAAGAAGAATTAAACAGCCGCAGATGATTTCGCTCCAGCATAAAAGTGACTGTGTAGATCACAAAATGGTTACCATTCAGACACACCTAATTAATCTTGTTCATGTCCATCGTTTACCTCATTGTTGGTGGATCAATTCCTGTCGATTGCTGCGTGAATGGCAACCTGGTAAGTATACGACTAGGTTTGCCCCTCATGAGTTTGAGGGCTATATCACTCTACAAGAAGGAAGCCACAGTTACTTAAATCCAACATTTTCATTCCTATCAAACGGCAGACTTACCCCATCCCGTTATGATGTACCCCACAATGGATGAAACGGTTGAATGAAAGATGTGAATCAGGACCGTGTTGTGCAGGTACAATGCTTCGACAAAGACCCATGAGTGTGTGGCGGTGACCGTCAGCGTAGTCAGTGTGGTCAGTAACCGACAAAACCACTGCCATTGGGTGGGGGAGGAGGGCAGAAACATGAGTTTATCCCAATACAATGTTCTGTCAGTTACACTAAGGAAAGAGACGAACATACGCTAGCTGAATAGATATCTATGACGTTGCTTCACGCAACAAACTTTCATTAAAAATACACCGGAACATAGTGATATCCGCAATTAAAGAGCACGTGTTTTTTCCTACCTCACCGCTTTCAGTTATACAATTTCAGGTCCAAATAATATATTTGGCAAAACGATCCCTTGAAATACACTGCGTGAACTCATACAGGTACATCTAATTTAACCGGAGAAAAAGTCATGCTAAAGCTCTCAAAGACTATTTCTTTTGAGCTGGGGTCGTGTTTGGAGACCTCAAAATAAGCCATGGAAAAATTCATCGATCTCAATTTGTCTCAAACGTTGGATGATAATTTTCATCGAAGTGACACTGTCAACTGATTAGTCGTGTATCATTTTCAGATGGCCAGTGTTTCGATCAGTAAATCGGCATTCAAATGGCGATTTATCCCAGGATACCCACAAATCGATGTTTGAATAAGGATAATCTTGATGGTTATTTGACATCTAAGCCTGGCTGGTACACCCCAAGAGGATCGAAAGCGATATTGGGTTGCGAAAGTTTCTCATTACTTTCTTGCGTTTGATGACTAGGTAATGCTGTTTCAAAGGAAAATCATCTCGCATATTCCCTGTGGATTTCGGAAATATTCGAGCTGAAAATAGAAAACAACCCTCGGCGAATAAGACGGTAAATTTTTCTATACTTCTGGTGTTAACTGCCATCATTTGAGAAGAACGAGGTTTGCCGACTGTCGTTCCAAGGTCAGAAAACGCATTTAGTGCTGTGGCCAACCAAGATGCACGATAAGAAATCGATCAAAAACCCATTCAGGCGTGCAAACCTGTAGCTGAACAACCAATCTGTGCTTTTCGGCGAGTGGACGTCAACTAACTGGTACGATACGAACTCTGTGTCTTGAAATTCATAGAATAGGAGCCGTATTTTTAGGTGCTCAGTATGAGCTGACAAGTTTCAAATGACACCCAGCAGTCTGGCAGTGATGCATGGTCAGAAATAAAACAGATGCCGACTGAATAAGCATACACATAACAATGGCTTATCGACCAGAATGAATCTTTCCGGATAATGTGACCACAATTTTAGGAAGGCTCATATTTATTACATTTCTAACTACCGAACACTTTCAGAATGTTTACCTGCTTGATGAATGGAAGGTAACTGGACCACTGTTTGCTCGCTGGTTTAAGTAGGACCCTGTTCAACAAATCTTAGAAGTGTAGGGATACAGCAGGGTTTTTTGGTAACAACCATGTAATAACGCCATAGGCTATGGCCTAATCGGTGCTCTTTTTTGCTCGCTTTCCTGCATAAACCGTCTAGGTACTTTGTTCTTTCGTGCCCAATCTGATGTCTCCGTTGGCACTAGAGGTTTAGGCGACTAACAGTCATCTTGGAAACTTTAACTGTATCATGCGCTTACCTGTGAGATACGCCATTACTAGGCTAGTTCCCTGGCCGTTGCGGCTTACCCATGATGAAGCACGTATGATTGAAACTACGATAAGTACCTACTTCTCTCCTACCACTGACTATTTGATAAATCCCACTAAATAACAGGATTTCTCAAAACCAAGGTGCTTGTTGAATGATCAGAACGACACCTCTGAAAGTGGATTCAAACCGCCAAGGACCAGTTTAAAAGAGGAGTCCTCTACCGACTGATATGCTGAGGGCGCTTATCTCTCACACACCTCGTCCCAGATTAACAACTGATATTTCCACACCATCAATAAGTAAACCTCTTACGCAAATTCCGAAATGATCTGGACGTTGATATCATCCAGATATCCCTAGGGCATTGGTGTAATTTTTAAGAAGGCTTTCAGTGTGAAAATTAATACACGTAGCATGAAGAAAAATGCGCACTCTGTGACGGAGTTGAACCACCAAAGTCTAGCTCGCTAGACGAGTGCCCTACCAAGCGAGCCACTGGGGATACTCACCCTTCGACAGCCTTATGGACCTGGATTTCACATTTGATTCGCCAAACCCCTGTCTAATGGAATAACGGTAGACAAAATCAGAGCTAATGGTGACCCACTTGTGTGATTTTCATAACAGTTCAGACGGTGCCCAACCTATGGAAAACCGTCATCTCAAGAGGATTTTATGGCTGAAAAGCTAAACGACTAAACACGAAGTAACCGTCTAAAAGCGCTTTTCTGCGCTGGAGCAAATTTCTTCCCAGGTGGCTAGGGTCAGCAAGCGAATGAGATCGTGGACTATCACTGTAACGATCCAGGCTCGACAGCTATCCTACAACACTGAACAAATGTTGTTTCAGAAACAAAGGAATCAAAAGAAGCTTTACAAGCAAGCTGTGAACAGCCCATGTGCATCGAGAGCATTGTAGAAGAGAAATCATGGACAATATACTCAAAAGTTGGTGGCTTCGTTGATCAAGTTGCGGTTGGCCTGATAAGTTTTGCGCACTGACAGTGTCCTCGTATGGTGATAGAACGCTTTCGAGTTAATTGGCAAGCTCACCGAACAACTCCACTACAAACCGACTAACAGCCAAAATAGTAATTCAGTCGAACACCGTAAACCCGCGGAAATAATCTTCCAATAGTTGCTTTTAGCAAGTCCGCGGGTCTCAAAAGCACTCTCTGCAAGTAGTACGTCAAAAAGGGTAATATGCTTTTGGGTTTAGGGTTGCACATGCATGCAATTCTATCAAGTATCTAGGAACCGAAAGTGGATCAAATGAAACAGAAAAGAGGACAGACAAACTTGTAAGTATCTGGCTAACATTCATTTGCTGGACCAGTTCGCTCTTATTTCATCTGTGTGTCACGCAAACCAACTCACCTGGATGTTTGTGTCAAGTGTTTTCTGCATGAAATGTACAAGGCATCGAAGAAGAATGGCAGAGAACAAATTGACGTGGATGGTATTTCGTGTGCAGCGAAGTCTCCTAAAACGAAATGATTTTTAGTTCATTTAATGGATCCGAAATCCAGAAATTATTTGCTTAGAGCAGTCTATGAAATGAGAGTTGTTAGAAAATTTGGCTGTTTTAGAACAGTCAAGTGTAAATCTTAACTTTATCAAAATTCTTATTCGGAATCTACGACAACTGAACTTGAAGGCATTAATTATTCCTGTGGAGCAATACATTACGCTTCTCGTCTTCGTAGATGTAACACAAAGTCCCGTTCGTTAGCAGTTTTTACTGTTCACCGCAGTGCCCCGTTGTTGCTCTTTACCATTGATTGTTTGCATCCACTTAGGGGCACTTTTGTCACTAGTAAATGCCCAAAAGATGCAAGCGAGAGTGACAGTCAAGAACTTTAGAACTAATAAGAATGCCTTTACCAAAACATAAACCGCACAGTTATTTTCATATTGTGTAGACCAATAATAAACCTGAAGTCACTCTGGAGAACCTCTTAAATTTAAAATTATCACCTTTGTTAACGAACATTTCGCTAAAGTGAAGCGTTGGCTAGTCATAATATCTTAATGAGACCAACCAAACTGACAGAGACATTGCGACGGACGATCTAGACTAGTTAGCGCTCCAGCGTTTCATACAAAAGGTACGATTCCAAATTGCCAACTAACTCTACGGTGATGTTAACAGAGTCACAAAGAGCTGTCTATTAGGATGCCCACCTGCCGCTTTGTTCTTTATAAAGGTAGAATTACATGTATTCAGACTGCCATCACACACTACTGTGACTACACGCAGCCACCGGATTCCAATTGAGCGGCACTCAAAGATAGTTCAGAGTCGAAATTTCACCATTGCCTCGTCAATAGCCGTTTGACTGTTTAGTCCACCTCCGTGTACTCAAAGCAAACAAGTCCAGGCACCACAATTAACCCGGCCGTCCTCTTCTTCTGCAAAAGGAAATTCACACCTTGCCCCAGTAACACAACAATTACTTCCCGACCAATACTGCAGGCAATGAGTTCGGTCATCTTTACTGGATAGTTGTCTGGTTATAGCAACAGGTTTTAGCGCTGTATTTCGTTCCATCTTTTTTGAGCAAACCAACCATTCTGCATTACAACCGGCTGCAGGAGTATCACCGAGACCAAGCTGAAAACACAACAGCTGAAGAACAACAGTTTACACAGTACTTCAGACCAGTAAGAAAAGGAACAGAATCAAAAAAAGCCGTGACTTGTAACCATGGTCCGACAGGACACAAATTCGGTGACTGTATCAATAGACTAGATTCAGTCTGCTCCTGTTAAACGACAGCAACCAAACTGTTGAAACTCCACCGAATCAAAACTGCCTCAACAACGCCCCCCTCACATTTTGGTGGTAGGGTAATGAAATCAAGATTATCATATCGAGTAAGACGACTGTCCCACTTGTGAATAAAAGTTTGTCATGGTACTGTGTTTTGGGGTCCTATGGCTTGGGCTTATAATCCGTTTGTATGAACACATAATGTGGGTTGATAAAGGTGGCTTCAAAATTGTGAATAAATTTCACCCCGTGTTATCTCCTCTTTAGGGTTATTCACGGGTGCAGGATAACAGATTTTATTTTACAGTACCTTCAGGGGTTGAGCTTGCTGAGTGGTAGCATTTTTAGTGTTTAAGTTGGCAAAAATTTCTTTCCATATTATAAACAGTGGGAGGAATTTCTGCGGCTTTCAGATAGGATAATAGTCTGAATTGTTGAACCAGGTCTTGAACAGGCTGAAATCCATGCATGCGTTCGTTTGCGCCCCCATAACTCATGTCATTCAGATTTATCATGTATCCCCAGGACCATGGGGTCTCCGGCGATATATCGAAATGTTGGTAGCTCGAATGCGTTAACTGGTTGTAGATCAGATGTCTTTTGTTCTGTTCCCCGAGCTTGGAACCGGGCAACCCAATCCAACCGATCAACGATGATGCCCTCTTGACTGATGACGAAACGTGTGCAAGCGAAATGTCAAGCTCGGTGAACAGATCAACAGATACCTGATCTACAACCAACCGTGGAGTTTCGTTAGCACTATTTATAGGCGAGCGGTTTCCTGGAATGTTTCGTCGAATGAACTCGTAAGCCTTCCGATGATGTGGACGGTCTTATCAAGGATATTGGATACTTCTTGGAACTATGAAAAATAGCAACTGCTGTGGACACTTCTCGGGATTTACCGCTCTTCCGAGGGTTCGTCGGTTAAAGGGAATAACTTCAACTAGCCAACGCACATATACGCGGTCAAAAAATTCATTACAAATGAAATGTTGAAAGTACATTAACGACGCTTAGTGGACTGTTGGCGGAATCCAGTTTATATTGTAGGCGTGCTAAAGTTTATCCCTTTATCTACTGTCTGTATAAAAGCAGCAAGGGAACAAAGACAACCATACAACCTACGTTGGGCGTGGTAGAACATTAACGTGGGTTTTGGAAGATGCTTAGGTTTCCGTATGCAGCCGTTTTCTAACTGGTTACATCCAACTAGATGGGCCACGAACAGTACGGTTGGATTGGTGGGGTGAATACCAACCAGAAAGATAGACTAGGCATCGCTGACGCTTATTCAGGAATCAAGAAAAGCAAACACTACTTGACGCTACAATTACGAATGCCAGGTTCAGTTGCACTGGTTACCTCCCATACTCACTCCTGGTGACAGCTTAGTTATACTGATCCAGATGTAAAATGATCACTTGGTGATGGAAGAGATAACCCTCTCTATCAAAGGCAAAATATCTATAATCCACTTCAGTCAGCGAAGCTTTCCGTTAAAGACGATCGGCAAAAGAATTGCAGCTACGGCTACAGCGTTACAGTTACATCTGAAATTGATCTTAAAAAATGCCACAGGAGTTTGACTGACCAATGTCGCAGCCTCGAGGTGTGAATCGCCGCCGCGGACCACCCATGGCTTTTATAATACTGCCTGAAGCTAGTAAGGATTAACCAACGAAATGTAAAATCGTAACTTAGGCTTTCATTCGTTTTGGACGGGGTCTAAAAAGTGCACATAGATATGGACTTTTCAAAGTGTTTTTAGGACAATTTACTGTGACGAAATCTAAGCTTACACTTTAAAGCGGAAAACTTAAATTTTCAGATAGTGAAAGGGAAATACAAAGGCGCCTTTCCGGCACTGAGTGATGGCCTACAAAAGCGCCCTAACCGAGGGGCTGTAGCCTTCAATCTCCAACCCTGTGGCCACGCTTACTAAAACAGTCTCCTAAAATCGCATTCAGGTTTCCAACATTTCTTTTGCATGTTGGCGCTAATTTCAAACGAAACTTCTGTATGTTCATGTATCCTGCAGCCTTACTGCGGCAATACTACAACATTCTGCCATGATAAATCACTTCAGCTCCTGGATATTCGTCGTATCCAAGGCTACCCCCTCCTTTGGATAGTTTCCAGGGTAAAACTTCAGGGAACACGGTCAGATCAGGAGGACGTGATAAAATTTTGTATGTCAATCCCAGCTAATCTATCGTCCTGTTAGTCATTCTTTCAGGTGATTACATAGGCATCAGCTACCGCAAGCCGGTGCGCCACCATTCTGGAACCAGACTGAGTGTCGTTTTAAAATGCATTTCACTTAAGACTTACAACAATGTACCACTGCATGGAACAGATGTATGGGCTCCGTTTGTGCAAATTTAACCGTTCATTTCGGAAAACTCGGTCCCATTAACCGACTTCCAAAAACAGTACGCTGTTCCACTAACTTCCGATTAAGTTCCACCGGTCCCTGCTGGGCCCAAATGTACTCAGCCCCACGAAATAAAAGCTAGCCTTACTTGTGAGTAGAATACCAGACTTCGCCCTTATTTTCCCAGGAACAGACATGTGAAAGCATGTGCTCTGTAATCCAAGATTTTATCGTCCTTTAACGTTATTCACTTGCAGTCGCGGTTTGGAAGCTGATAGATTAGATGAGCAGTGCTAGTACGAATGTCTCTCAAAAATCTGTCCATACCCGTGTGTTTCAAAGTGTGACTTACCTAAAACGTACCATAATTGTGATAGCGAAAACCAACGACAGTGTTGAGATGGCGTATCCCGCCGTTCCTATGTGAATGAGTATCTTCACGTGCCCCTGCAAAGGTTTACAAAATAAAGAAGGATTATAGCCTAGGGGAAATCTCTTGTATTTTACTCCTAATTCAGGCGGCATTTTGAATTCGTGTTCCATTATTGTAGATTTGGGCTGTAGATTCCAATTTTACGTAAAACAAGTGCCAATGACAGCATTTGTCAAAAGATTGGACCAATTCTAACGTAGAAAATAAATCGAAGGAAGGTTGACTTGTCGGTTTTTCTCACTCGGGAATTACTACGACTGGAAGGGATAACATACTACAGCAAAGTATCCGACATCAACCAAAAAGGTACACTAGAACCAACGTGGTACCAGCATAGACCAAATTCACAGCAGTTATCTTCAAAATCCTGCCCAACCAGGATGAGTTGATTTCAAGCCTAGTACGCCCCGATGATGGAACATTATGGAACCCGGAAATACGAAAATCCCATACAATGAGCTCTCTAATAAGAATTTTCCTACAGCGACAATAGCCTAGGAGGAACGCAGAAACATAGGCTCCTTTGCCATCATTATTTTGATCTGGGCAACATCATCGGTCGGTGGTTGACAAATATTGACCGACGTAGCCGAAAATTTGAATTCGTTTGCTTTGCGTGGTTGACAAAAAATTAATGCAAAAACCGGCTACGAATGTGTCGATTTCCACTAATTTCTCTCAAAATTTCGCAATCCATGGTTTTCTACACAGTAACTTATGTCCCACAAAACCTGAGCCCTAGTGCTAAATGGTAGATGTGATGCTCATCATTCAAACAGGCTGGTTTTAAAAGCATCCTTAATAGGTTCATTTGAATCTGTGTACAATAGTAAACAAAGCTCATCATCCTGCATCTGCCGTTGTTCCAGAGATGGGACGAAAGCCGGTTGGCGCAGTATGCATCATGCATCCTCTGATTGGCTGACATTTTTTTATCCGACTCGGATACAGTCACCCTGTCAGCTTCGAAGCATGTGAGGGACATCTGTTGAGACAAAAACTTGGCCCAGACAACCTAGACTCGTTTGGAAACTAATTTGGCTTTAACGGGAGGCTCACCTGAATCCCAGCCAGATCTCTCGTTTTCTTATACATGTCACCTAAATGTGCTGCACGTGGGCGACTTCATGTTATATCTGGCATGATATTCGAGATATCACAGTAAATTCTATTGACAATTCAGAAGTTTGGTAAAAAATTCATAATCTACGACCACCTTCGCCCCTCGTAAGACTCATCAGGTAGAAGCAGTCCCTGAATTTTATCATCTTCATGTGCTGCTTGAACACCACGTGGTGTACTTTAATGGAGAATTTTCTTCCGAACTTGTCCCAGTCCTTCGGACACGCCGACGCAAGCGGTGGATTTTGGTAAAACGTCGATAGATGATCCATTTTAAACGAACTGCGCAACTACAGCATTTGGCCAAAATAAACTGATTTCAGCACATTCAGTCAATGAATATCATAAACTGGAGATTCAGCTGAGATTCGGCTATCCGCAGCTAAAGCAAAATTCGTTTGCAAATGATTGTATGAGGCGAAATACGTCCAATTTAATTTCAAGTGAAACATAAGATCGACTAAAGCTCGGGAACTGCGCCTATCTAGTGAGCCTCACGAACGCCAAACGGGTCATTTACTGTCAAACAGTTTTCACCAAGCCTACGTGTAGTGTCTCATCAACCAGATTTAATGCGATCTTCCGAATACTGTGCAACGTGAAATGTGAGATTCCGCTGGGGTTCAGCTGAGTTTCCAGATAAAATCAGACCAGTTTACAAATAAGTGCTTTTGGTGAATAATAATAACTGTTCGTATTATCTTAAGTCAATGCTACCTCCTAATATTCTTAGTTTGTGGAAACATGGAACCTGTTTGTTTACAATTTTCCAGAAGACAAGGAAAATTTTTCAAGCTAGCTCAACTAATTGAGCAATATGGTTCACTCATCACAGTTCGTCTTTCAAGAGCGGTCAATTTAGTCAAATAGCGAAACTTCACTATTGGAAAAAAGTTTATAAGAACACGCGCAAAAAAAAAAACAAGCAAATAGTTGCTGGAAGACTCGGCTCGTACGAGAAAATGCCAACATCCCGTAGACAACCTAGTATCTCTGCAAGTTTAAGAGATTAAAATCGAAAATACATCCAAAACGCGACCAGAAGAAGGGCCTTAAATAGCTTTTAGTTCAGCCTTGACCATCTGTGGAGGAGCCAGGTACCATTTTCAGTCGAGGCCGTGGCTTTCTCAGTAGATGGGAAGTCACTGTACACTATGAGAGTCTAGTAGCGGCTGCTTACAATTTGCATTATTCTTGGCGCATATTTGTTTTATTCCCTATTACAAAAGAAGAGCGAGTGTGAAAGTGGGTGAAGTTTGCAAATTACTGTAGAAACATGGAGTGCAAATACTACATACTGGAACATTTTCCACTTAACCGATCCCCAAACCAGTTGCATACGGTTCTCAGGACAAGTTAAAATGTCTATGTATTTAACACCTTAACGCCTTCTTAAACTCGCACTAAATGTTAGGTGAATGAGTGCGTTTATAAATGTTTGTATGTCTGTTTGGTTCACACAACAGCGATCAGTTTAAACATGATAGCAAAAAATTTTGGCGTTTCTGTGAGAAATAAAACTGAACTCACTGAGCTTGATTCAACCACCGCCAAACAATCCCGAAACTCGACGTCACTAAATTGCCAATGACCGGCACTACCGTTAGTCTCCTCATCAACATTATGGCTCCAAAAGCACCGTCTCGAAACTTGTCCGTGTTTGCGAACACCAGGCACGTAGTGCGGACAGGGCATTGTCACAGTGTGGTTGCCAGGTGTGGTTGGCCAGCAGACTGCCGAAGCAAATTCGGCAAGACAAAAATCTTGATTGCCCCTCATTGCTTGTTCTGTGAAGATCGAAAATTCGTAAACAAAGGTTGGAATGGTAACTTGATGAGGAATGCTGCTGAGCGAATGGTACTAGTAGATTTGTCATTTACTAATCAGTTTTCTGCTCCCATTGATGCATCAACATCTGTCACTGTGAAGCTGATTATAGGAAGATTTAATTAGAACTTCATTGTGCTGAGGTTATCCTAGGATCGGTCACAAGCATTGAACTTTTTCATCAGGGCACCAAGGACGTCTCCCTAACGGATTCTATGAATATATGAAGTTATTTTTGCTCATGATCGAACATAACCCTATACTCCACTATTTTGACGTGGTCGTAAGGTTTACTAAGTGGTTTCTTGCTACCTGAGTGGTGTGGTCAGTGGTAAGCGTTCTGCGATCATTTCTCAGCTCTAATGAGGGTCAAGCCCCTTAGCCTAAGGCTTCAGACTGACCCCTTAGTTCAATCACTTCTTCAAAACGGACATGCAAGAAGCATTGAACCGACACAACCTAATGGATCAGAATATAATCACACAATCCACTCTCTCACTTTCCTAAGGTCAGGCGGATACATTTTAAATCCCGAAAAGCTTCACCAGACGACTAGTTACCGTGTGATTTTATGCTATTTCTCACCTGCCATAATGCACACCTTTGCTTTTTTTCATTCATCCCAGCACAACTCCACTTTGCACACGTTCAGCGAAAACAGTGTCACTAAGTATAGTTGTCCACAAATTGCAGCCAGTTAGCGCACTAAAACCTGGGACACGTTCCGAAATAACAGCCCGCAACATCCGTAATATCATACAGGCTAACCGTCAAGCAGCGCTTGCATTAGTATTGATAATCTTCAAATCTGACATCTCCTGGGTACCAAAAGCGCATATGAAACGTTTGTTCTACAATTATTCTTGGATGATGAAAGAGTGATTTTGCTCGGTGACCCAGCAGTCGCAGACCATGTTTAAATCCTCATTTGTTCTGTACTACATAGGAACCCGTGCATTTCGTGCAGAAGTTCTTGTTGTACCTTGCATGCCGCATTCGGCGTTTTTTTTATTAACAGCCTACCGTACTGTCCTCCATGGGCAACGCTAATTTTGTCTCACTCTGCTCGTTTTTTGCGCCAAATTTGGGAAACAAACAGGTTTTGAGTCCACGGCATACTCATTTATCCTAAAAATGATTAAGAGTTCGGTCAAACTGTACTGTACTTCCAATGTTTTGCGATTTCAGAAAAAACCGGATGACCTTGGTGACATTGTGCAAGTCGTATTTCAGACAGACTAGCAACCAGTGTGTCATCCACAAGATTGTACTGGGGGACGTTTTGGACTGGGTTGCTGTGGAGGGGAATTTTTGTCACATCGAAAACCAAACGCTTACTAGTTCATCAATATTTCATTTCACTAATTCATTTCACTATTTCGTTATTATTACATCACATGCAGTAGTCTGCGTATAACCTTTTTTAGCGTGGATGTACATGAAACTTTTCCTTGGCAGTATGACGGGCCTTGAAACTGCCGCAGGTGTCCTCTATCAACCTCTCCTTTGAATCAGCCCCTTAGTGGCCTCCATTGGTTTTTCATAGAATGCTTCCAAACAGTGGTGAAATTTGTTTGATTTCAATGTATGTGTTTGTCTTCTGAACAATGCACATAACAATCGCGTACCGTACAGTATCCACAATGATTTGCGTTTTTTTCCACCTGAATGTCCGACTGGTTCCTCCTCCCGATCGACTGCTTAACGTGATTTTCATCTTCATTATGTCGAGTTTCCCTCAGCTTGACCTGGAGGATAGAGACTGGTGTATGGTATCATTTGGTGTCCTCCTTAACCAGCGTCTATTGAAGTGTGTAACTTATGCCAGTGCCAATGAGGCTGCCGTGTGCCAGCTTAGAATAACGGTTGCTCTGGTGTTCACAGTCGACCGCATGTTCGTTGTGCATAAAACTTCAACTTGAAACTTACGTTGATCGACGTCTGATCTAACAGTATGTATCAGTTTGATCATCAATTTAGAGTACCGTACAAATCGCAGTTAGTCAAACCCTGATGTGAGCGACGTTTTTCCCAGAAGTGAATACTAGAAGCCCAATTCGTCTCATATCAAACTTTCAATGGAGTTCTCAGCAGACAACGAGTTAACGATTGAAGAAACCGGACTTCTTAGACAGGTGGTCTGATTAGCGGCTCGTTCAACAGAACCAAACTTATGGCTCGACTAAACTTTGTGAACTGCGTGGATAAAACTTTTGAATGGCTCTTAGCTTTAATCGGAGTTGAACGGATGTTTCAAGTAAAGGAATTAGGCAACGTAGAATAAAGAACTGTTGAAACAAATACACGGTCTTATTCTTCATGCATGCTTCACTGTGTGGAATACATAGGAGCATTTGACCTGTCCGCCGAGATTGACAACAACTGCTGTAGCCCTCGATATTCCAGTTATTCTTAGGATAGCTATACGATACATATTCATGTGATCATTCAAAAGCCTATTTGATAGAAAAATTAGCACCCAAAGTTGTAAAGTAGTTTCATCTATACATAAGTTTGTTTTGCAACTCTACACTGCTACAAATTAGAGGTAACCTTAAATGCCGATTTTTAATAGGACGTAAGCCCGATTCTTAGTGTATCATCTTCACAAACAAGCTGCCTTGTGTTTTCATCTTTTTCACAGCTCAGCAGTGAAAAATTGATACCTTATAGAGAATAATGATGAAGAAGTTACCTCTATACTAAACTGGTACATCAGACTGATAGGTATGCTAGACTGTGTTCAGCAGTTGTCTGAATGTTAATTTTTAGACAATATTGCCCTGACTGTGATCAGTATTCCCAAAAGCAGATCCTAAATTCTGGCTTTGAAAACAAAATAATGGAATTTTTATGTTATTGGCTGCATTGAGTTGCCTCTCACGATGTATGCCAGACCGACCACGCAACTCGCCCAGGTGAAATTGACGTCATTTAAAAAATTTCATTTTAATCTAGCACCGGACAAACACAACTGACGCTACCCAACCAAAACCCAATTACACATCTCAACTTCCGTTACGATGACGACGGCTGATTTATGTGGGTAGATCCAAATACAGCTAAGGATTGTGATTCATAAGTGACAGTAAAGCGACTACGCCAACAAATCATTTGCTCCTATACGATGGTCTTTAAATGAAGCTTTGATTATCGGAAGTTCTCATCGGCTATCGAGCAAGAATCTAACGTTCCACCTAGTAGTTGTGTATAAGCCAGTGGAAAATTGTCGCAATTTCCGGATTGCTATCGGTACTTTTTCAGTAGGTCTGGATTCATGTCCTAAAATATCTCAAGTGCTGGCGCCACTTCTGGTCGAATAAACTTCTACAGACATGTCTCGACAACCCATATTGGATATTTTTTACTTTTTTCATTCTCCTGTTTGGCCTGTTCCCGCACGTTTGGCTCAAAATTACTTGGATTTTCACCTGTTTCCGTATTTCCTTCGCCTCCAGTTCCATGACACCTGGCTGCTCTCTGTAGGTTTTCACTTTGCTTTCAGTGTTTAACATGATGGCAGTAGGACACAGATAGGATGCCATGAAGTTGGATGAGCATTGCTTTACAAGCACTGCAAGAATAATGAAATCTCCTGCCAATTTCGGCAGGTACAGAAACATAGCAGTGGCCGATTTACTACATATTGCTGAATACTACTGATTACAAATGGGAGAAGTTTTGTACTCTATGCAGCCATTCTGAATTCGTATTTGTCACTCTAAAGCTGTTCCTTAGATGTCAGAAATTTTTCTGACTCTCATGTATACAACTACAACGGAATATCTCACTGTGTGCAATATTCACATATTCAGTTCCATGTTACAGTTGTAATGGATTTGATAGATTGAGATGCATACCAAAGAACTAATGCCTAAAAGAAAACTTAATTAAACTAGCTAAACAAATTCTGAAACAAATCCAGGGTGTTGAAGACCCTAATCAGTGCATCAAGGGAATCTAGAGACCTGGTGTGAGGTAAAAACAAGAACTGATTTGTAGGGTTTGAAATACCCTTTGTGAGTTGTACATTGTTTGTGTCACAGGATGAACTTAGTCAAACTCTGCTCAATAGGTTGCCGAAAACTAATTTCTTGACGTCTCACAAACAGTCTGTGCAACATTTTCACGGGCCAAGACCCTTACCCCAAGAATAGATGCAAGGAGAAACCCCAGAAAAGATCAAAAAGCTCTCTCACCCTTTCTGACGTTTCTTCGGAGAAGCATTCTATCCTATGATAGTACATATATCAAGACTTGCTAGAGGCTAATTTAATCGAAATGTGCTATGTCGGGTGAAACTGTGGTTGCGGCTATGTCGACGACAAATCTGACAGAATCGTCGAAACTGCAAGTAAAAAAATAACATTGTTTTCCATTGTTACGTTCATGTAAGCACAAAACTACGTATATCCAAGGAATTATTCAAAACATTCACACTTATCCATAAACAAAATTATCCGAGTCTTTCCAGCATTTTTCGCATTGTAACCTTTTACTTCCTTTGACAAACTTCATCTTATTTCGTCTGACAATCCCTGGAGCGAACGGAAGCATACCGGCTCAAATCGTTAACGAAGTAGGTTAAATAGGTTTACATTCTTACTGGCGTATGCCACCACAAAATATCAAAGGAAAAATTCAGCTGTATGGTTGATGTTTTAGTGGATCTCTCACGTTACCCCACCAGTCATGTTCATCCACACATTTGCAAAGCCTTGCACGGACCACTCTAAGTCTACTGTACGAAAATCCAGGGGAACACCTCTTTCAAAAGTCAGTAACTATTGACTCTTTCTTATTTTTGAACTACATTAATTAAATCTAATCCCATTAGAATTACTTTGAGTTGCCGAAAATAACTTAAACCGCTGAATTCTCCCCTGGTCCAGCTGGTTTCCGTAGTCTCGCTGATGGGAAAGAAATTCGCCTGTCAATCAAAATGACAGGCATTCACTGTTTGTACCTCGTGGGATGACAACACAACTTACTTCGAAACTCAAAGTCTACCTTCATAATAATTGCAAAATCTAATTGCTGGATTGGCTTACCATCGATTGATCGATTTCTTAGACATTCGGCTCTAGTCACTTCGATTGCACGTAAACTTTCTTCCTCTGAAATGACATGAATTGCAGAACCCAGCTGAAATGAAAGGCAGAAAGTTGGTGACACCAACCTTGAAGTACGCATAGATTAAATTAGGGACAGATGCATGTGACCGATATTGCTTCTAGAATAAATGTATCTCAAGTATATTTGAAGATATCTTGTATCCTCATTTACTTTGGTTCACTACCCCGAAGATATGGAGGTTCTCTCATCCAATTAGTTGAAGAGGAAGATTGCACAACGTTTACTTCAACAAAACTTCACATCCTACTGTGCGGTATGATCATCTGTTGATCGGAATGTACCAAAACTGTACGTCAGACTTCTGGCAGTACACCCAAAGTTGTCTGAGGTGGGCATGGAGCCAGTTTTTTGTTAAGGGTGTCAACAGAGTCAGCGTGTAAACTTATCCCTGTCTGAGAATATCCGCGAAGAACCACGTGTTGCTCACCGGATCAAAGTGTAACCAGCTCTGGGGCTGTAGGGCCTGCTGGTTTCTGCTAAGCACCGTTTAACCACCACTTGATATATCCAGTGATTTCACATGCGAAACTGAAGACATCAACCGGTTAATCAGTCCGCAGTTACTTTATCCGTCTTCACCCTGACCTTCAGGCTAACTGCGAAATTCTCTTCTCTGTTTATCTCCCCCCCCCAGCCATTCGATCATTGCAGGCTCCTAACTCAGATGGGATTGAGTGATTAATATGAGCATTTTAACGGCAGATTAACATCCTGTGCGGTTTAAAATGAACGATCTGCAGATGGGTTAGTTGTTTGGAACCACCACAAAACTAGCCAAAGTGATGTTAGTAAAGGAGCGTGGGACAAATAAAAGGGAGCTGATACGATTGAAAAAGTAGAAGATTCTGGCCCTAATAGGGAGATTCGTATCCAGCTAATCTGTAGACTAAAAGCAATATGAATCAAACATGTCATTCATTTTCAGACGCACAAATTTCTTGATATTTTGCTCGCCCCTAGCCTTGGACACAAACCTTTGAATCCAAGGACAAACTTATCTCCATTCCATCTGCACTCTACATTTTACTGAGACACTCGCATTCTGCGATCTTGCTGACTCCGTTCTAGATAAGTCTATAACGTTTCTCGACATGTACAGCACACTAGTGAACGGATGTGAGGATGAAAAACAACTGTAAAAAAAGTCGAACAAACACTAAAAGCGATGTCATTCACTGATTAACGCTTACCTAATTTGATCTTGCATTTTGACTAGGTAGTTGTACATCTACAACTGGCGTTGGATCTCATGGGACTTGTTCTGAAGGTTCATTGTCACGTAAGGTTTTGTTCCTACCATATTTGGTGTGACAACGTCTTACCTGGTATTCGGGTTTTTGTGACTACGATTTTCACTAATATTGGTTCAACTAAGAACTATACAGAGCGCTCGGTTTTCGCGGTAGGAACCAAAAGGATACCCGTCCAGCTCAGATGCAGAATAATCATCCGTGTAAGAAAAGAATTTAGAACCCGAAACTATTTGAAGGATAAGAAAGATAGCTGACAGTATTAGTTCTCCAATCATCAATCGTGTTATTGCACAGACCAGAGATACTTAAGGAGTGAGCAAAACACTACCTTGCACTAGATCAGTAAACCTGATTTACGGTGCGCCTTGCTGAAGCTACGACTACCCTATAATGACCACTTTTATTGCGCTTTCTCCGTTCAAAATAGTAAGATAACATCCAAGAGCAAGCCCTACATCTGCACCATTTATAAGTTACATTAAGCCACCTGGACAGCCCATCATCAGTTTCGCAGCTGTAGGGTCAAGGACGCGGACTGGGTCTATTTGATAAGCCTCTGCCAAAGTGAAGTAATTTAGAAATCCGAGAATTTTCTACGAACTTTTACATAGTGAAATACTAACGATGAACAGGAATACCTCAATCTGGCGCGCAATCGATAATCTGTTGTCTGGTTCCGATTGAATATCAGATTATCGTGTTTGGTAGTTCACAAGCACGGTGTTCAATCTGAACAAATCTTTGACCATGAAAACTGAAAAGATTTTACAGGCTGATAAATGTCATCGTATGGGTTTCATTTAGCTGCACCGCTCGACTAACAACAACTAGTTGGTGTCAATGACAACCAATCTTACATTTAGCTAGTTATACAAGCTTAATAAAGCTGACCAAGACAAAGGAAGATTTCACAAACTGAAGCCATCAAACGTTTTCAAAAACAGATTTCTGAACCCACAGACAAACCATGACTGGAAGGGTGAATTCACTGCCTAGAAACACTATTTCTGACTCTTATTACTAGGTCAGTAGAGAGGGTGTGTCTTAGGCCAGCTGTTTTAATTGCGACTATTAGTAACTGAAATTATCGCTGAAACGAAAATCCTATACTGTGCGTTCCAACTACATTGCTCATGACTTTTCCATACTTAACTGAACCCTGAAGAATGCGGATTGAATTTACATGACTGCTAGCTTGTTCGTTTAAGTTTGTGTGTTTCCTTCTCTTTCCATCTTTGTCTGCACTTGTGTACGATGAACTGGGCTTCTAAACCGTTGGATAATACATCACTTTTTCCCCTGTTTGTTTGCAAAAAACATGTGAAACACTCGATATATTGAAATATTGGTAACATGGTTGCATTAATTGATTGTGGATCAAGTGTCTGTTGATCTTTTCACCGAACTTGAGAATTTGTTGGCAAATGTTTCGTCACCAATCGTGGGGGCACCATCACTGCACTGAGTTTTCGCTACCAAAACCATAATTGTGCATCGGCTCATTTCCGATTAACAGTGGGTTGCAATCGGACTTGAGCTGTTCTTCTTAGAAAAAACTGTTGGAATCATAATATAATTGAATTCATATCATTTGGTTGCCTCTACCGGTAGGCCACCAGAGTTGTTCTATTCTAGTGAGTACTGCTTATGGATTTGGATAATGTTGGACAAGGGACTCACAGTAAGCACTGTCAAATGTCAGTACAATATTTTTTAGCATTGTGAAATACATGCTAATAAAGCGGCAGCGAAAAGCACTCATGCGTTGTATGTCAAACCTTGACAGATAGCCAATACTTTGATATACCCGCATATAACGGGTATGTCTGGAAACTCAACCGTATATGTGAATGGAAACAAACACTAGAGCTTTATCATTACAACAGCGACACGTGCAAATGTTCTCGTGGGAAACCGGTGAGTAAAAATTGGTGAGGTGCAGAATCAGCCGGGGATATATCGTGCAGAATAATAGAAACAACTATGACGACCCGCAGAACTGAAGAATACCGAACGTCACCACTCGAATATTCTACGTGCACTTGAATGGAATAATCAGATCGATTTTGCTGGAACCCACATTATTCATTCTGGCTTCAACTAATGTCTGAAATGTTTGTATGCTGAAACCTTAAAAACTAGTACGCGTCCGAATTGCATCAACCTCAGTGATGGGACTAATTTCCCGTGCAAGCACAATGACTGTCATTATGCGCAGGCCAGGAACGAGGAATCTAGAAAGTTACATAACCTCAGACGAGAGCTCCCACGCACGTCTGTCCATCTGCATTCTCGCACTCCGCGGGTGTGAACAACCAGGTGAAACGCACGTGCACACACAAACAGACGTGCCTCCGTCATTCATACTTTAGAGCCGATGCTTCTGTTAAATCACTCTCAATGCCTCCTTTTGGACGTATGACGCGCTTGAAAAGGGTTACCCAAGCTAGCCGAGACGTTAGGGCCACGTCGTCGTACCCATAACGCTTGTTTCGAACTACTTTGTTCCGAATCCCTTTTCATATTGGGTCCAAGCATTTACACAACATCCGAATTACCTGGTCTTCACACTTCCCTGGATACTTTGGAGAGAACTGCCCGTAAAACGGGAACGACTTATGTAGATGATATTCTCTATAAATTAGACTGACTCCATCACTCACATAACTGTCACACTGAATACGTAGCCGGATAAACGGAAGGACACAGAACAGCAAACCGGTTGGGAAGCCTTTAGGATCTGCAAGATATCGAAGGTCAGTGGAGTGGTACGTGTTATCATTTTAAACCTGGTTTTATTTGTCCTCCAAAAGCAACCATTATCATTGTTCTATTCGTGATGACATTTGTGTGGCTTGTGAGCTGCCTTCGGAAGTTTATTGAGATGGGTCATACAGATACTGTGTCTTGGCGTTTGTCGATTAAATGAGGTGCACCCAATATGTTGCCTGCGGTAAATTTTTATAAGAGGATCATTGTACAGTGCTCCCTGTCTCTAGCACGACCCCGAAAAAGACAGGTAGATTTTACGGTTTTTTATATAAAGGATAGTTCAAAGCTCGCAGCCCTACGGCCGTACTGAAGAAGCCAAGCCTGAAGAAGACTTTTCCCCAATGCAGGAACAATTTATGATAGGATGACACTGTTCCGGCCAAATCTCCTTACTAATAAGTAATCAGCAAGCGATCGAAGTGTATCTTGCTTTGATTAAGATCCATTGAAACCTGCGGTACCTCCAAACACCAGCCAACATTAATGAGGCGTCTGGACGCAATAGTTTCAGTTATACTACGTTTCTGTTTTACAGCAAGCGATCTCCTGTGATGACCTGTCTTTATCTTTGTTTTCACTATAAATGGACTTTGATATGTGGACAAAGATGGTACTTGTGATCACACATCATATTTCTTGTCAGTGACATTCTGTTTGTATTTTTAAGAGGTGAATTATTAGTTGTTGATAGCAAGTTCTCCGGACGGTCAACAGAACTGATTGGTCCATGTAGTTTTAGAATTCACACTACTGCTACTATACCATACTATATAGTATGTAATATTTAATGGCATATTTCTATTTTTGTTATTACTGTCATGATTGGCTGAAAACGCTTCAGGTGTTTTGTTTGGTCCAAGACACACGAAACAGGGTTCTGTATCAAGCCTGCCTACCTCTGGTCAAACATAAAAGTTTCAGACGCTATCTTGGTCAGTTGCAATTGTTCCTGTGTAGCTCGGACTTACCACGATTGAACTGATTCCTAAAATGTTTATACAAGTGTTGAATATACCAACTTGACTCCTAACACTTTTGTGACACAATGACACCAAGCTGATGAACTGGAAAAGTCCAAAGTCTACTCAAGGAAAACTTTTTTGGAGTGACTGGTTCTCCAACTATTCCGCTAGTTTAAGGGCTTACTTAATACCAACGATTCCTGGAGCCACCCAGCTGATCTGAGTTTACAGTCTACTTTAGAATTCTTCACGTTAAATCGGTGATTCCAATTAGGTGGATTGCAAAGCAATATGTAGAAGTGACAGTTGATTGATCGGGTGAAATGAGTATATCATTGTTTACATTTAACCTACTATTTATGAGGTTCTGATAAATGTTTTCTCGAGGAGTCGGCCGATTTAAACTTTCAAAAGAGATGTCTAGCGGAAGCGATGACAGAAGAATGGTGATGTTTGACGAAAAAAACACCGTAAGCCCTCAACTGGCCTTCATTGGTTTTGAGCATCTTCCATCGTGTAATATTCGGATAGTTGTTTTTTCACCAATTCCTCGCTAATCCTAATGCTTTGGATGCTTAAATTTGGATTCAAGATTTTTTACCCATCGCGAACGATTTGCCAGTGGGCAAAGAACCTGAGCAGCAACATGGTCGTGCCAGGAAATCAAACGAGGAGATGTCTCCGTTCTCTCCGGGGCAATCCCAAATTGTGAAAAAATGGGGATTTGTTTGCTGGTTTATAACCATTGTGGCTGTTATGAATTTCACTTCACTTGTCCGAGTGTATTTTTTTCTAGTTGGCCCATTTTGAGTTAGTTGTGAGTGAGTTTGTGTAAGTCGAAGGTTATTTGATGGGCTGACTCTGTATTGAGTTCGCCCTCGATCGTGCGCTGCGGATTACTTAGATACTTGGTTGGCAGAAAATGAATCACATTATTGTGTTCGTTCACTGACTGTGTTGCTGCCTTTGGGCTGCCACTGTATTTTCTGCGTTGTTCTACGTCTTGTGCAAGATGTAGCCAGTTTGGAATTGACTACCGTTTCCTTCTTCTGGTGACCTCTGTTCATCCGCTTGAAAGTTCCATCGACTTCGAAACTTTAGGTATGACTTGCCTTTACTTCCGCTGTTGCCACAGTTTAGGGCTTTTAAGGACGCACTGAAAGCAAACATCTCATCCCTGCTTCAGGCAGGCGGTTCCATCGAGCTGATCTTTTCATCCGCAGTCGCTCGGTAACGTGCTAGGAAGAAGAGCATCTTTGAGAAGGATGGCCGTGTGCATGTCCTCCAACTATACACGCTATCCTATCCAGTATCTGTCTGTGTAGTGTCAAAGTGTCCAGAGATGTTTGCTGGTTAACATTTTGCCACATCATTCTAACTTTTTGCTGTAAAATTTGTTTGATTCGACTTTGACAAAAGGTCGCAAGTCTCGGCTCACGTAATTTGTGAAAGAAAGCAACAGCCGTATACAACTGATCTAGAAAATAGAAGCTTTTTGATAGAATTACAAGTCCAAAGCGTTAGTCGACCTACCTCACCGCTACAAAATAACACGGTGAGTTAAGCTGTACAATAACACATCATCATAGTAAAAGGTCGTGCGGCAGAGACGTTTTGGTGAAAATTGAATAAAGGTCGGGGACAGGCAATCTTCTAGTTTGTGAATTGGATTTTTTTCCATTCCAGTAAAGTTCTCATGTTTGCAAACCTGCACTTCTAACAACTAACAACAAAACGAGACGCCGATTGCGGTCCAGTCCAAGCTATCATAGCTTTCCGTTCAACGGGCCATGGCTGCTACTCATCCCACGAACATGTTTCATGTCCCTGTACTTCATACGCTATGTAGCAGGCAGCAATCACTGTGTGCGCTGTGCTTCAATATAAACTCTGTGATATCTAGGTAGTCTGTTGCATTGATCAGAAAATTAATTGAAGTATGTACCTGAAATCTTTCTTGTATCACTTTTCTTCCTATGTTTGTCGACCTTGTTCAGTTGGAATGCTATTATTTGCTTTCTTTAATAGCGCGCGATTATTCATTTTGTGTCTGAACTAAGACAGGCTTATCTCGGTTCCGCCAGACAGCGGATAGCCTCGCTTTGCATACACAAACCGAGTAAAAATAATTGGAGAACTGCTTGTGAACTTCAGGCAAAAACGCACATTTGATCGTTAGTTATCAAATGAGGCGAGTGTCCTAGCGAAATCAGTTAAAATAGTTAGGAATGGTAACCGCAACTATATTTGAGAGGAAAGTTTGAAGCTCGCAAACCCCACAAAACTAATTTACGGATAGCAGAATAGCAGAGTTCGAACTCTAAATCGCCTGAAATTTCACAAATGTGGTGCTTAATGGGTGAGTTTGCGAAATGTCCACATTGCCCTCAGTCCGTTTTGCATCGCATAGTTCTTTTAGTTTACTATTAAATAAGCGGCCCCTTTTGGGTTTTGCTACCGTCATCCGGTATTAAAAATTCCATTGTTGCATGGGAGAAGGCAAAAGCTTTCAAAAAACACAGTCATTTTACTCATTTTCATAAAAATTTCAATTAAATAATGGTTTTGAGCAGTATTTTTCCGACTAGTCTGAAGAAACATGATCAAATGGTTAAAAGTCACAGTGCATGTTTTGTATTTTCCGCTGGTTTATCTCTTCTTAATATATAACCATTTTCCAGATTCTTGACTTCTTTAGGCAGATAGGCACTAATACGAGCCAACCCCGGGTTATTGGATTCGTCACTTAGTGTTGGTGACCCAATATTTCCGATTTTGCCTTCCAGAAACTGATTTTCTCGAAAGAGGGATGTAGGCATCAGGATAACCATAAATTAAACTGGGCACGATGACGAAGACCAAAGTCATACACTAGATTCACCGCAAAGTTTGTGATGTATTAATTTGGGGCAAACAGGAAGGAAGCTTTCTATCGGGCTACACGTACACCAGTTTTTTCAAAGACACGAACAATTTTCACCCATCTCCGAGTAAGATTATCAGGATGCATCCAGACTGGACTGGAACAACTTCCGTCTTCTAGTCCAAACACGAGCAAAGAAAGAATGTGAATACTCGACGAAAACATTCACCAACACGCCAATTGAGATGGTCCTAATCCTTCTTCCACTGAGGATAAAGGATTTCCACAACCACAAGCCTAAAAACTGCACAAAAAACCAGAAGGGGTGCGCCTAGAAGGAGTAGGCGGATCCACCTCCGAAAGACTAACCAAGCTAACCGAAATAAAAATTTAAACGAGAAGTTAAAGAAACAAAGTCAGTGAACCAAAGTATGGGGTGATTGTTGACACAAAAAGACAGATAACAAGGCGGAGAGCCCTCCAAGCACTAGAAGAACAATTATATCAAAGAAGTACAAACAGTAAAGAGAACTAGAGAAAATCGGACAGCAACCTAATGGAAATGGAGAGCGGACGAATCAAAGAACGAAATACAAACCTTCGAAAGAACCGATCGTAGGAAAAGAAGAAGACGCAATAGAAAGTAAGAACCGGTCGATTGGAACAGGTTCAAAAGTTCGCACAAAAACATTATTCATCGCACTAACGAAGTGCAAGTCATGCGGACCGAAGCGCACCACAATTCAAAAAGTACCATGGGATTCAGGGGAAGGCATGTTGCAGGTAGACAATCACAGAGCTAGATGTCAGATGATCTTTGAAATCTATACAAACCCAGTCATGCATCGATGGCGTCTGCTCGACTGGTGACGAAACGTCTGTAAGCTAATTGCGAAACTCGGCAAACAGGTTATCAGTCATCTAGCCAAGTATCAAAACATGGTCAGAATGCTGTAGCAACGAGGTTCGAAGCATTATCCGTATGCCAATGGTAGTTGATAATGCTGATGATGGTCAGACTACTCTCAGGCTCCATGGGCTTTTGACGGCAGTTCGACACATCTGATGTACACCTATATTTGGTTGCCGGTAACCATTATTATTATCCATTATTATCTTGACATGTAAAGAGATGGTCACACACAGTCACTTACAACAACGTTGTGGGTTTGGAACTCCGGAGGGTACCCAGCAATAAGGAAAGCCTTTGTATAAGTTACGCGTACAAACTAACTCCAGCTAAACACTTGATGGAGTAAAACACATGACATTACATCGCGGCGAAGCATACTAAAATATAGTACAGTGCATAGCCAACAAATATGAAGTAGCGGTGGAAGAAAATGGATAACCCGTTCATCCAATCCAGAGGCACCAGTTAGCAAACGAGTTAGGATTAGATGGTGATACACTTCTAGATGGCAGCGAGGGATTCATACCACCCCATTGCCCACCGCATAGTGATTTATGGTCAGAAAATAGAATGTTAAATTTTGGATGAACTAAGTAAAGCGTGTTTGCGTGCAAATAACTAAAAAAGAGCTTGACACCGGGGGTAGCGAAAATAATTTTGCCGGATCAAGATCTAGTGGATGAGCAACTGCACACAGTAAGACGACATTAACACCTGCTGCATAAAAAGCTGATCAAAAATCCTATGGATTTATACAGCCTGATTTCATATTCGGCCAAGCTTCAAAGGATATGCTTAGGTGACAGTTTTTCATGCTACCATTCGCTGCCTTGCGAGGGTTCTTGACCAAGTCATTGGTCTGGTCATTATGATATCGCTGGATTGCAAATTTCTGAGTGTTTCAAACGATCGCTACTTTTCCACACGTTTAAGTCCCTTACGTATGTGATGTATGTGAAGCGAGAACGATTTTGATGGGAATAGAGATGTGGCGAGTTTTGCGGGTAAAAAAGTTGCAACCAGATAATTTTGGCCATGCGGAATTCCATTGATGAGCCCAAAACATGTGAAATGCATGCTGCAGTCCAACAAAAATCGGTAGAGCTAGGTGGCAACTGAAGGGCACAAGATAACGCACTCGGCAAAGACGAGAGCTAAGTGTCAAAAACGGCAGCCAACCGTAATATGTTACTGGCTGGTGACTTCAAATTTAAGGCTCCCATTCCCTCTTGAACGCTTGAAATGTAGGCTTACCTACTGTTCGCTTATTGGTACCTTAATTTTTCTGATTACTGTACATATTGTTTTTATGGCTTCTTACACACACGTGTCCTCGGCTTACACACTCACACTTCAATACGCACACCCATACGCCATAGTCTCAGTCCGATCAGCCTATCACTCGCTTTTGAACTCCCATGTTAGTCAATCGCTTTTCGGCTGCATTGAACGACTGACTTCTGCTCTACGGACATTCGGTTGCTGACTGAGTGAAATGGACCTTGTTGAAGCAAACTAGTCATTTAAGACTCCAAAGTGTGGCTAACAATTTATATGAATTAAATATGCACAGCAACAAGTTTCCTATGTCTACCGAGTGCACAGTTTGATCTTTGTTCACCAGACCGATAGTTTAACCTGTCATCTTTTATATTTTGGTTAAGCTAACACTCAGAACTTAGGTCCTTTTCAGAGGGTTTACCCCAAGGGCAAATCCTCTGGAAAAACACCGTATTTAATTGCCGGTGGTCCTTGTACTTAATATGAATGCCCACTGAATGACTACCGCGCAGGTATGTTCTGTGTGGCTCATAATTAGGGAACCAGTGGCCTACTTCACTCCTTTACGACCGGCCTTGTGGATCCTCAACGTAACCAAGCCAGTCTAACTTGGTTCAGTTACCAAATTTGCTGACATAACAAAACTTCTAGTCTGGTGGCTGAGAGCACCAACAAAAACATAATCGTTCGAGCGCATCTAGGCCATCTTTTACCCTCTGCATCTAAACTAGTAATTCAATTCAAACAGTGAACAATCGATTCTAGCAGGCCGATATAGTTCCGCATCACAGAAGCTGTGATAATGGTGAAAATGTGGCACTTCAAACCGGTAAAGTCTGCTTCGTAACAGTGAAAAGGGAAGTACCATCCTGCCGAAATATTCTTGATTGATAAATTTAGTATTCGGCCTGTATCGAAGACCATTTGATAAATATAGTGCGTGGAAGCGATTTATCAAGCATGATATGATGTATTGGTCCACCTGTGTTAGTTAACGATCCGTGAGCCTGTATTATGGTCGAGCGATTTTCGGACACAAGCGCTGTACAAGTTATGTAGAGCATAAAATGTCACCATAGTTTACTCGTCCTCGTGAACTACCCCTATGATAAGAATGGGGTGATTACTTGACTAGAGAATCATTCTAAACATACGATCATGTTGAGGTAGCTCAAAGATATGACAGACTGCGGAACTAGTCGTCAGCATAATTTCGCCCGAAAGTCGGATGACCTGCTGGTGCTACGGAATAATTACAATTAATAATTGTAAGCGAATAACAAATGTGATTTTTTACAGTGTTAGTGATAACACTGAATACACTAAGTGCTCTACCTGATCAGTGACAGCGAGGGAACTGAGTTTGAACAAGGCTTCCCAGCGTTACTTGCCTCTAAGTATTTATGAGGATTTCAGATGATTGAACTTTGTCAGCCCGCAGTGCATGCATTCAGTGCAAGTTTAAAAATATGCTACATTGCAAGGATATTCCACACCAAGTAGATACATGACATTATTTGTATCAGGGCTTTACACTGGACATTGTCATGAGTAGTATTTGCATTGTATCGTATGAACACATCGTTGTTGTGTGAACCCTTATTCCCCGTAGACCACAGGGTACAATAAGTTTTTGTGTATACGGTGGAAATATTTCAATGATACAACAATATTTAGATTACATTTCCCCCAAAGAAACACACTATACGCAAACTTTTTCGCCCTTCCTCTTCGGGCTCATCTGGTAAGCAGATTACCAAGTTTTCGTCAACCTTATATCCTACTCAAGCACCGCTTTGTACACAGTTAGCGGAATACATTGATTTGTAGCACATTCAGTTGAGGAATATCACAAACAAAAGACTCAGCCGAGATTCAGCTGGGTCACCCATTATCAAAAGTTTAATTTGCCAGGATATTTTGCCCTTTTGAACTCAAGTTGCTCAATCATTTTAGCAACTCCTTTGTAAAAGTGTCTAAGTTTTGTCTTAGAAACCACTTTGATCCGAATACGATAGTGAATTTACCAAAAGGCCTAGCAGTAGCGGTACGCTAATGAGTGATCTCTCCCCAGATGATCGTGAAAAAGGGCGAAATTATACCAAACCTTAAAGGAGTTGATTGATAAGGCCGACGCTTACGTGCTACATCGACTTGGGGACAACCCTATAGCAAGACTTAATTCGGAACAAAGTCCTTATATGAAATAACGGTTCCCTGTGGTCCCAGTTCGTACAGTGGAACGTTCTGTTAAAGATAAACTGATTCATAATACCTAGAATGGTTTGCTTTGCTCTATCAACTGCCCAAATTTTCATTAAGCCGCCAAAATTCTCCACAACTGCATTTTCTCCCGATCTTAACAACAAATCCTCGATACGCCAGAGGATTTATCTTGGAAAACAAATTAAATGGAGAGAATGCCAGTAGCTGACTTAATTTCACTGAGTAAACAGCGGACAACACCAGGACTGGGGTGTATTGTTGACAGCACTGCATGCTAATACAGAGAACGGCAATCATAATGTGTTTCTCATCATTTAGATAGATTGATGTGGTGAGGCTTCAATCTTGATCCGTATTGATGACTTCGTCCATCCAGGCCATCCGCAGTAACCGAGCGAACCTTTCCTATTACTGATCAGCTGATAAATGGTGGGACTCGAAATAAACGGTTCCTTTTTGTGTCACTAGCTCAATCTGCCAAAAACAACGGATGTGTCGTAGACTGTGCTTCGTGACATCCATCAACTTCACTACAGTTCCGAAGAGACTAACAGTAAATATAACCTGAATGAAAATTCACCAATACAAGGACAGCCAGTACAGGCAAGTGACTGAGAAAGACTACATTTCTTTCTTGTTCCTACTAAGAGAAAAAAGGAAAATGTTCGGCAAGTGACCAGTTTGGAAGTGACCAGATACTGAAGCAACTAACCTCAGGTCAAACATCAATTTAGACTTATACATTCTCCAAAGTAGTTTAGAACGTCCTGCACGCAGGATCTAGTAAGGTCGGTTCCTTGGTTTTCGCCTAAACAGAGGTCACCCGACTTAGTGCTGGCATTTAGACTTAAAATATTATGTTTGGATCAGCTGAACGTCAGAGTTAGCATTTAGCGCATTAAGCAAACAGCGCAATATTCCGCTCCCCGCGAACCGACTGTAACTTACAACCTATAAGCATACATCCAGTGTCTCAGCCTATATTGGCCGACAAATCCGCCTAAGACGCCAGCCAGCTGGCTTATGATCAGGTGTTTGTCATGGAAAAATGTTTCTGAAAACGGATAAATAGACTCGGTTAAGTCTGAGTTCGACATAGAATGGTTGAGAAACGAGTACACCAAATCTTACACTCCAGCGAATGGATGGAAGAAGACCAGACTGACCTTATGTAAAACCGGAAATCCAGTCACTTGTGATGCAGTTATAGCTCAAACTGCATACTTTGGTGCACTATCCGCTGCCCAAACCAATACAGACCCGTATTAGAAAAGCAGTTTCCGGTCCTCTAAGTCAGTGGTAAATAGTGAACAAGGACGTGACTTTTATCGAAGATCGTTACACTCCAAAGAGACACTGTTTACGTGAAACAAATGGTTTGTGCGGGGTTGGGGTGAAGGACAGACATGGGACGATCCCAGTGGGTTCCGTTTGCTGTCTGGAATATTTTGTACAAGCGGAGAAAATGTTTCTTTAGGCATTCGATTTGATACGAATCTGTTTGTCACTTTGGAATGTTCAAACAATGTAGCTTTTCTCCAAAAAAGGAGTACTCAAAAGTATTTTTAACTGGCCTAATTTGTGCGTGAGGTAAATTACAGTTCAAATCTGTTCTCCTGTAAGCCGTAGCGAATTTTTACAAGTCATTTAATCTAGACTAATTAAAGGATTCTGAGTTATCTACTTACCTCACAGTTCTTCCCTGAAGAGACGGTAAACGAATCAAAGCTGCGTGCGTTGATGTGCAAAATAGACAACAAAAGTTAGATATCAACCAAATTCTGTCAGAAGTGAAACAGTGATGCGCTCATGCGTTTTTGTTTGTTCGTTCACTTTTCAATAAGTCGTATTAATTCGTCCAATCGTTAGACTGCTTTTGCTCATTTGATAAAGGAACCCTCATGCCTTCCGTCAGTTCTTATACTCTGGTGTACTGAAGGTCATTATAAAACGAAATATTCTTCATACCGTCGGGCCTAAATAGAAACGCCACCTAGTTTAAGGCGTAGATTTAAAGCAATTGTGGAAAGGAAAACGCGTGTAACAGTGGGGTGGCTTTCTTATACTGTGAGAACTGATCCATATGTATCAGCATAACGCACACGGTCCCAAAGATTGACCACATTTTGCTTTTTGTCAAAAACCCACATGCTTAAGCTGATATCACAGGTCGTGGAAATACAATGGCTTTCGACTAGACGCTCTTTAAAGTCTGTGAAAAATTTTACTCTTTGTAGACTACCAACAATATATCCAACATCTTTTCCATGAGATGAGATAATAGGGAATTCAGCTGTGGAATTATGAGGGAGAGAAAACCCAGTATTTTTCCCAAAAGATGCTTGTCCCAGAAAAACAACCTGAGCCTAAACAAGTTTCACGATTATGTTATGCGTTAGGAACCTGGTACAGGTAAGTGCAACCTGTCTACAATATAGACAGAGCAGCCTTCGTTGGGTTTGAAATTTTGTATAACTTCATCATGTACGAATTTGAGCAACAGGGAGACCTAGGTCTGTAGGAGTAAGTAAAAAACTGGTTCCTTTTGGTTAGGAATCCGCAGACGTATAAGAATCCCCTTGTCAAAACAGCATTTAAACATCTGAAATAGCTCAGTAAGAATAGAGCTAATTTAATTCATTCATTGAACAAAAGTTTGGGTTAGGTTATTGTAGAGCACCCAGAATATCACAAGATATTGTACCAAACCTCCTATTGGACGAACATTATCATAACTCCAGTAGAGAACGATGAAATGGTTGAGGCTGAGTGTACCACATTTGGGTTAAGCAAATCTATTCGTCGCCGAGAAGAGGCGGACCAACAAAAGTTCACCAGTTAACAGCATGGAGATCTTTGGACTACCAAAAAACCCCAAACCCGGAGCTCTTCCAAGGCCGATTCAGCGCCAGTGCCTGGGCCCATGCAATGCGCCGCCTTTTTGAAAGTTTGGGATTTGCAGGCAGCATATCCGACTACATTACGCCTAAGGAAACAGCAGTCTCGTTTGAACTTCACTCCCTCTTCACAGGCGTACGCATTGAGCTATTTATACATCTTATTGGCCAGTACAGTAATCGTCAAGAGGTACCTTGTGCACCATGTCAAAAACACCTTTGCCACTTAGGTATAACGTCGACATTGATGTCACATCTGAATCTGTAAGGTCAGTGGTAACCAAGAAGATGCGGAAAGTGCGTGGGATTTTAACCCAGCTTCGGTTATAACATAACTAGCTTCATCACACCAGCTTCATTCAGGGCACTCGGGAAAACTAACCTTGAATTATTCAGGATAATTAGCTGAACTCGTTTCTGTTAGCTGATCATTGACATATCCAGCATAGACAAAGGCTAGGGAAATTCAATGTCTGAGGCAGTTTGTCCTAAGTTATTTAGACTCGAGAGAGATCCTCGAATTCGGCTTGTGAGGTTCAAGCTGTGAGCTTCAGTCCTCTAATGCAAATTCGATATCGGTGTCTGCAGGATCCCCGTGATTCGTCGCGGAGCATAATTTGAAATTTCTGTAACTTGATTCCTCTTTAGCCCATGAGTAATAACTTTGAAAGCGGAACCGTGGGTGCTTGTCGGTTCATTGAAAAATCATTGGCCCCAACTTGATGTGTAGAGTGTGCACTCTGTGTCTCCTCCCCTTCAGCTTCTCTTCTCCTCTGGACTCTCAACTATTGCACTCTTGTCTCTTCCCTCCTTACTATCTATCCATCCGCACTCCCAGTGTTGACTGCAAATTTCAGGAATGATATTACTAATTACAGAAACCATTCTCCAAAAACACCTAAACAGTTGGTGCTCATCATCCTAGACATCAGACTAAATTTCCAAAACTCATTGTCTGAAGAAATGTTACGAGAAACAGGTACAGAACACATGAATAAATGATTAGACATGTTAATCGATATGCCCAAAAATAATTCTGAATTAAGCATAATATCTATTCAGTTTGCGTACATTCTGGTTAGCAACATAGTACAATGTAGACCTAGTAACAAAACTGCCTGCCTTCAGAGATGCTTGTTCTCTCTTGGATTATGGCATCGTTTGGTTTACCTTTTACTAACGGTAAGCTTGCTGAAACAAGTCCGTTGGGAGCAGATGGGGACATCCCTTTTGGATACTTCAACCCTTTTACCTCATCTGTTTAGCTGGATCTCTACCAGGGTACAAATAAATACTGTATAGTGATGCCATACCACACAAATGATAAGTAAAGCATACGCTTCGGTTAATTGAAATGTGGCTTCTACCAACCTAATGAACCAAAACTCGATTTCTTCTTCTACTAAATCCACACACCTTTGTTCATTGAGCAGACATTGATAAAACAATGATTGATGATCGCAATCATGTGGGTTGCCCGGGATATACTTTTTCTCAGATTGATCTCACTGTGGGTTTCAATTGGATTCAATTAGTTTAAGCCTAATTTAAAGCTAGTCATCTGTGATTGCTGCTGCACACATGAGGTGTCACCGTAAATGAAACTGTGTTCCGGGAGTAGTGTTATGTCAAGACCATGCCGTTAGTTTATGTCTAGTTTATGTTTAGATCATCTACTCAACAGTTGGAAAATGTTGTCCTCAAAGCGCCCTTCTCAACGTTAATTTTCGACCCCAGCACTACGGGGGGCACTGGAGAGTGAATTTGAAACAGGCGATTCAGTTATAAAATCGAACTGAAAATGCGATTTGCTGGCCGTTTTTATACCCATTAAAACGCATCAGACAGACGTAATACGAGTGGATGGTTTGATGCTCAGGTTTAAAGTTCGCACTCCTAAGCACAACAGTACGTGGTCAATGATACTTACTGTGCACATGAAGTGTATGAATTTGGTTGGTTTTACTTGATGGACATCACTCTCGAAGAAACTGTTACACTCCAATGGCAACAGTTAATCTCTCTTGCCCTCGGGTTCAGTTAACAAATGGTTTATGTATCGGCTGACGAGTGTCTATCAAAAAACAGGCTTGACATGAACCTGGAAACAGTGGGATGGCGTCTTTGCATCGTTCTTTTATTTGAGTGACAGAAAATGACCGCAGTTAAGGTACATGGGCACTGAGCGACAAATTCTCGTTGAACCCATTAGGATGGACCTACCCATCAGCACTAGGTGTTTTTTACCAGTTGTGTGTTCAGCCCACCAACCCCATACACATCGAATTTTGCTTGAAAATATGTAAAGTGAAGATGTTGTATTTGATATGGAGTATTTGATATGGGACTGCAAAGTTCTTCAAACCAGAAACACTGTTTTACACCAGTGTAAAACCACGAAGCCATCTCCGACGCCTATCAGAGCGTTTTTTCATTATGTGATTATTTGGTTAACAGGGCTTCTATGTAGTTTCATACAACCAAGACCTGGCTTACCAAGCGCTCACACGTACAAGTGGATGGCGAATTTCAAGCCAAATGCTCTCCTTATAGGCAAACATTGGCAGCACTCCTTATGACGAAAGTGTATCACCTAAACATCTGTTGACGAATAAATAAGCGGACCTTTTCGTGCGTATCAGCGATATGTTCATCACAGGTACATCACTTATTTATTGGATTTCATCTTCCTGAGGCACATCAAAGACGTTTACATGTACAGTTCAAATATATTTTGAGTAAATGGAATATTCCCATGATTGTACTTGGGGTCTCTTACCAAACTGTATTGAGCATCAGTCGAAGTGGGATCTTTGAGTCTGTGTTGTATCATCTACGTTTCACTATGTCAGGTATATGTGGGAAGTGCGAGTTAATGTAGCTGCTGATTGGCCGCTCTTGGTCGAAGGGCTCTCTTCAAACTATTGGCTAGGAAGTCGCGGGTTTTAGACCCCCTTGAGACTCTTGAGATGCGCACTACTGATGACTCCCAACAAGGACGAAGTAGATCTGTAGTATTTCTCGGCTTTTCAGCATAGATTTGCTATACTTACAACAAAAAATCTCGATTGAAAATTCCAAAATATTCTCACACTACCATTTTATGGTAAAAACCTCCATGGGTGTCGCGCTGCTGTTAGGAAGACTCTTGTTGCCCCTCGCACGCATAAGCAAGCATGAGTGCCAAAGAAGTCTAAGTGAGGCAGAAAACTGACTAGCTACGTGAAAAAGTTGATTACTGACTTAACAGTTAGTTACTATTTCGCATCAGGTCACTGGTTTTCATACAGCCATCAAACAGTAAATACACAACGACTTGGGAACTCGTCAACAGGTGCTTTTCCTGTCCAGCCGATGAGATATAAAAGGAGTATATCAGGATAGATCGTATCACCGTTTTTTTGTATGAGAGAGCGAAAATCCGAATCTCATACTGTAGATGGTAAAAATGTGACTAGCTCACTAAGCTCTCTCACGAATAGATAGCCGAACTGGAATAACAAATATTTGCAAACCAATGTTCCTCTTCGGAGTTAGCCTAAATAACAGACGATTTCTTCGGCGAAGCTAAAAATAGATTAAGATGCTGTATTATGTTCCATAAGGCAATTTCACCGGATGATGACTGCTTGGTTATCTGATGATGACAATGTTGTTGAAAACTTAATTCAGCTGGCAAAGACAGCTGCTCTCTGAAGTGTCCTTTTGTCAGACAAGTGAGGGTGTGGGGCCGCTGTAACCAAGTGACAGGAGCTCAGTCAGTTTTCACTGAATGCACTTTTTGCAGTAAAAATCCATTAGCTACGGACAACACTGTCATCACGCGCAGCAACAAACCAGAGGTAGGAAATGGGGCCTAACTGTCATTCGGCAATGGTAGGAAGTAAACGGTGAAAAAAGAGAGTCGTGTGAGCTAATCTAAAAGCCCATGTATCGCCAAGGCAACATGCCTTTACCTTCTAAAATCAATGAAATGAACGCAACCGAGAGCATATTCAGGCAAGAGGGCCATCTGTGGAATTGACCCAGAATCATTTGCAAGGCCTGCTCAATACAAGCCCAGGGCCCAGCAGCAGACAGGCTTTAGCCGGTCAGTTCGACTATTAAATGACAGCACGCTGACAACTGGGATCGGCTTCCGATTACGTCCAAAAGGAAGCAGGTGCAACCTGTCCAGGAAGAAAGGAAGGTCCTGAAGCGCCTTAGGCTTGCCAGGGCCAGTGAGGTGAGCTTTTGTGTTGCCAAGGCTAGAGTACCTTTCGGGCAGCTGGAGTAACAGGTGTGGGGGGATTGAGGCCTGTGAACGGAGACCAAGCGGCACGTCTGCAAGGCGAAGGCTATATCTCAACTGCATCGGAGGACTGGTCTTGTACAGGCGCAACCTCCAATAATTGAGCAGCTCTCCCATGCCAGCCTGAGGCGGACACTTGGTGTTCTCCAGACGGAACGAGTGCCGGACACGGAGGTGCGCGTTGTGATGGGATAGAGGATATGATCACGTTCACTCGCCTACGGTTTCTGGGTCATTATCACCAAGTAATAGAATAGAAATAATAGAGTAGTAATAATGGGAATAGAATTCCGAAGCGGATTCTGTGTGGCCGGCAGGACACAAAGAAACAGAATCTTGACAGACAAAATTTTTGATATCTAAATACCTTGGCCAAACACCTTAAAGCAGCTGACATGGATCCAGTTCAGTGTGAAGCGGAATCACGAAAGAGAATGGTATGAAGGGAAAAGTTACAAACGAGTTAGTCAGTTTGCTGACTCCTAACTTCAAGCCAAAGTGTCGAAGCTTGTAAAATGCAAGGGCACTATCATATTTGTGGACCTGGAGACCAAACATTCTGGATCTACAGGGACTGCAGCCATGTTTATGCTGCTCGCATTGGATTGGTGGGCCACTGGCGGACAAACAGTGATCTGTGGGCGAAATATCCGTAAACGAGATTAATTTTCTCAGCAGTTTTAACTTTATGGGGTTTCCAGATAGCTGAGCCTGCGGCGGTGCCAGAAGTGACTTTCGGTGACCAGTGCCATACAAACCGAAACCCTAGAAATTACCTTAGCACAATGAGCTACTCCGTGTGACAAACCCAAAACGGTGAGTAACTTTCAGCCCTCCTCCTTCTCATCATCATCATCAGCAGCATTATCATTATGTGAACGAAACCGAGTGAACTTCGTCATGTTTATCCTCTGTGTCCGCTAAGAGGTATGTTGAAGCTGTTCATATCATACCGTGTGCTGACCGGTCTGATTGTGTTCAACTATATAAAAGTTGGTTAGGTAGAATACATCACGTAAGGGCCACTCAAGCACAAGGAAACAATTTACACGGCAGCCCATTGCTAAGACCAGGTGTCAACCGTCCGCACAGGCTAGCACACACATACGCAAATGCAACTGCACACTACTTATATGCCGATCGCAGCCGGTGAGTTCATTTATTTACACCGGAAACTTTTTAAAGTCAGTAGTTAGTTTCAGGATAAATAGGGGCCACATAGTCAGTCGGGCACTGATTTTTCTCATATCAATCATGTTTTGGCACGCGGCTTTCAAGCGGCGGCGAAGCATCAGTGTTGATCACTGATATCGTGCTGTCGAGCATAGTGATGCTGATGTGATCAGATCCTCGCCGATAGGGGCTTCTTGGTTGAACAAACTAGTCCGCGAAACGGAAAGGTAAAGCTAGCAATTGTTTCACAATCGTAACAGCACCTGAATTATTTCACAGGAGCAGTTTTGGTAGCTCGGCTTGTATGGCTGGTGATCCGATTGCCACCTAGTGGCAAGATAATGCCACGAACGAACCAAGCTAATTTGGCTTAGGGTTGTATACAGTTTATATTAGCCCACCAACTGCAGAGAAGCAAAACCCACTAGGTAAGATCTGACTTACCAACTGTTCACTTTTCTGTTTTCTTTTCGCTCACACCGCGAGAAACTCTGACAAGAACGGAATTTCCATCTACACTGGAAGAGTTTTCTCGTTTGTCTTAACAAATTCAATATACTCAAATGTTGTATTTTTCATACATTTCCTCCTGCAACAGACTAGCCAACTCGTTGTCGCCTTAATTAATTTATGAGCAGATAAGTCCGTTGGAAAGTGGTCGTTAAGACCAATACAAATCAGATTTACCTACCCATCTAAATCATGCCGTTTTAAAAAAGATCACCACCCAGGAATGACTACTTCTGGCCGAAGCTGACTAAGTGCCCTCATGGCCCTGTTCCCGAGAGCGACAACTTCCACGTCATCATCGGTTGTACCAACTCTTTCCTACGAACAAGCCTCGAAACAAATCTTTTTAAGTATCCACACCTATGGTGCGACTGTTTTGAGTAATTACGAATGGGCGCTAATTGACCCATGTCCAGCTTTCCACGCACTCATTTACTAATAACTTATTTCACTTCCCTTAAGTGTATTTTAACTAAGAAATAATGTTATATAACAACCATAAAAAAACATGGCTTATTGTTTATTTTAAAGATGAGGAAGTAGACAGTGGTGCTGTTGTCTCTGATGGCAATGGCATTATACGCTACCTATAATATCGTACACTAAAGATTCAGCTGGAATTCCCTTGAACCTCTCAGTAACATTAAAGCAATATCCAAATAAATGCATTTCACCAATTGAGAGGTAATATTTTGCACAAAATTGAAACGTACTTGCATGTTGAACTAACGGTGTCTGACAGCTCACGAATGTTGAGCATAGTATTTGGAATCTGAGGCTAAAATGCGGCATTTAAAACTACGGGGGCACGTCATCATCAACAGCTGACTTTCAGCTAGCGAGTGTGCTTGCTTTGTGGATGGATATTTAATTCGGTGGGAGATTGTATCCCCCTCGAGGCACATAGCTCAATGACTCAGGTCTCCCCCAACTACAGTAATTCTTCAAGACACACCTGATATGACAACCTGCAATTTTTGTCCGGTTCCCAGTCCGATGCCTAGATTCACTAACTACCTTACCATGTGCATTTCGGCGCGCTACGTTAACCGCATGATCTCCTCCAACCAGCTTGGTTGACCTCAGACCTCTTGCGCTTTGCCCCCGACCGGAAGGAACCTTGTGCTTTCAGTGAGCAGTACTCGTCTCGCATATTTCCAAAAATGTGTACTCAGAACCTGTTCAGATTTTATGTGCTTGTTCAGCGAACAGTCATCTTCAATCGTTTCGTCTAATTCACTCCTCCAAAAGGCTGCCCCCAACCGAGCTGGCTTCTCCAGAGGAAGATCATACAGAAGGTCGGGGTAGCCGTGAACATTTTTCATCGATTCTCCAATGGGGATAACTTCTAGTCCTAGGAGTTTCCATAATATAACTGAATCGACGCTATTTTCTTGTTTGCAAGGATGTCTTTAGTCGGTAAAGTACGGCCTAAAAGCATTTATTCTGTTTAAAATGCGTCTTCTGGCAGTGTGTGACAACGGCTTTACCAAAGTGAAAAGAACACATCACTTCTGGTAAAACTTCAAACAAAGATAGGCAATAAAATTCGCCAATCCTCACCACTTATCGCTCAATGACACTAGCTTTCCTCTCAAACAAGGGGTGACAGAGGAACATTCAGACTTGGGCTCAATACTTGTGCTGCAGAATTATGTTAGCTGGGTTCTGAACCATAAACGTGCAGAGAACCAGGAGAAAAAATTGGCGTACATGTGATTTGGGAATTAACAGGGTATCCTGTTCTCGTCGCACCACGTATAGACATAAATTTTAGAGAACATGTCTGACTGAGTGAAAAGATCGAATCCACCTGGAGAGACATATTTCACGACAAATAAGAATTCATTGTTAACGGCCGGAAATTAATGTCAAGTGCGAAAAAAAGCGGCCAACTAAAGCTGAGTGAAGTGGCCTGAAAAAAACAGTTATTTTGATCGACATTGCCGAATATTTCATTTTGAATTTTTGCGCAGACCTGTAGTTGTACACAAACTATCAATGGGAATATTTAAATCAATTTTCATATCTTGTAATAACGCTGAGGCCAAAATACATAATTGAAGTTTTGAAGTAGAGTTGATTTTTCGCTCAGAAGAAGACAGGCCTTTATGGTTTCCTGATATATGAAACATTGCCTCACTTTAGTGCAACTGATCCACAGAAACTCAAGCCTTATAGGCTCTGTGGAATTTGAAGGTCTAAAACAACTCCCTGAACCCCATGTTTTCTGTCTTGTCGAACATACGTCGTACCAATTAAAACATGAGGAGGCCACTGTGCTGCATATTTCTTCGCAATACACCACAATTGAGAGGTTTCCCTGGGATACCAACACCAAGGTATTTCGCTGTTTGCGGACAACTTAATGTTCAAGAGGACCACATTTTTGACGGAAATTCGGGGCCGTGCCTAGCTGATGAGACCAAAAAAGGCGAAACTAGAAGTGGCCTGTGGAATGCATTTCAGTAACCTTATGTGTAGTGTAGTCCGTCGGTCAAGCCTACCACGATATCTCCAATATCGTAGCAGCCGAAAAAGGAAATGATTTTTGTGTGGCAAATTCAGTTGAAGAAAATCATAAGAGAAAGTTTCAGCTGAGTTTCTTGTCAATACCAATGCACTATGCAACCCTCCCAGATTGCTAAGTTTCAGGATTCCTAAAGGTAGAAAAATTCAAGAAAAAATTCTACGCTGTAAACAAACCCGATGAGAATCAGACGCAAATCATATATTACAGTGGAGCTTTCAAGCTTCTTTTGTGCCAAACGGTCTAAAGCTGCAAACAACCGTCTCTCTAAGAGCCAGTGATCTATGCGACCTCAATATATCTACTAGTCAGCTGCAACTCAGTGGAATCAGTCCGAAGTAGCGACCTGCTGGCACCAAGCACCTTCGATCAGCCGAAACCACTTCAGGTACAGTCAAAATTAACAAATGGCTGTGGTTACTCAAATAGCACGCAAAGTGGGGAAAAGTCAGATGATTAGAGTGCAGCATTGAATAAATACTGAGTCCGATTCTGATTACTTTTCTAACTTTTCACACAGTCCGCTTTCCTGATAGGAATCACCGAGTTTGATATGGAGTCTAATAGCCATCTCATAAAGCTACTGACAAGAATAAAAATTTAGCTAAACAGAGAATCAATAAGTCCAGCGTTTTGACACTACAGGACACCGTTATTTCATAAATTACGTAGAAAAAATACTCGTGACTTTCAAACTAATAATGTATGTGTTGTTTCAGTACAAAATTCAGTTACAGTTCCCGGGAAATAACTTCACATCAACGCTCACAAATGCCTTAACAAAGTGGCGTGTTTAAATTTGCATTTTTCACCAGTAGTCGGGAAGTTTGTAAACAACTAAGCAAAATGAGAATTCACCACAAAATGGATGAACACGGAAAGAACTGATCAAAAACAGATTACGCGTAACGGACTTCGAAATGAACTGTATCAGGGATCCTATTTTCCTCATCCGAGCGAATAATACTGAAGGTTGACTGTTCTTGCACGCCACCGTTGCGGTTGTCAGAATTGATTGTGTTGCACCGGAAACTTGTGATATTTTGCGTAAGCTCTTGCTATGAGAGAAGATCGCATGCTCTAAGGAAAAGTAATGCCTAAATAATTTTCAATCTGACGGTGAGCGCAGTCAAACGCACTAGTGCCTTGAATCATGCTGAGACCAGCTCACCCAGTAGTCCTGATGTTCTGAAACAAACCGTCCACCAGCTGCATAACTTGATCTGCTGATTACATTCTTGATGGAACGAAGTTCTTCACGACTATTTTGGACCAAGAGAAAGGTTCGTTGAGTAGCAGTGCTAGTAGTTTACGTGGGTGTATTGCGTAACAGGCGAGGCTAGGTATTTGGTTGACAAAAGAAAATTATATTCCGCTGGGTTTTAAAGAGCTGTCTAAGAGTAGAGAGCATTATCCTCAAATTAATGCATACCATCTCTTAAGCCGGGTTATACCGGGTTACACTGCTGGGTTATATCCACCAGTTACTTCCGAACGGTTGTCCAATTCAAACAGAACGCACAAACTAAAGCCCACCACTTTAATACGTTTGTACTCTCTTAGCCCTATTTAGAGAAGTATTATTGTATTCTTTGCTCTACAGCAGAACACAACTTGTGTTTGCATTCCGCCAAAATTGTCGAAACATTTCCCAAATTAGCAAGAATTCGTTCGTGCATACCTACTCAAACTGCACCCATTTTAGCCTTAGCGGGTAGCTGATCAGCATTCAGGGGGGTTTGAACTCAAACATATGATGTGACTGGTTCACTAGAATCAGCTGAAATACAACAAATCCCATAGCAATATGGTAGAAGGTGGTGGTGTCTCACAATCATCGATGGAATAGCACATGCTTAAAAGTGTCTTTCACTGCTTTGCACTGATCGCCAAATGTTCTTCATTTGTACCGGAATTAGAAACAGTGGATGCCTTTGTGCTAACTGGCGTACGGGTGAGTAACCATGGAGCCCAGTTTCACTACACAGCTATCAGTAGTGGGTGACGAGGAACATGGTGGAACCAGAGCTCTTTACAAATGGAGGAAAGTGGCACAGCTGGGGAAATTTGGGAAGTTTCTTTACATGATACACTGAACAGAGATGGGCAAACGGCTGTTCATTCAGTTTCGGGGGTAATTTTGAAAAGTCAGTCAACCACATGAAACATCGTGCTAAATGCTGGGCTAAGTTTTATGGACGACAGTTTAGTTGGCCGTCTGCACCTGCAGCCATGTCTTTCGATCAACCCGCTGAACCAAGCTGTGGTCAGTAAAGCTAGACCTTCTCTCGCTTTCTGAAGTGCAAAGATACATTTCTGTCTTCAGGAGCCATCAGGCCCCTGGGCCGGATGAGCTTCTGTCAGAGTTTTTCAAATACGGTTATAAGTCTTTGTGTTTCGACTCCTCAAGTAATTCTGAGAAAAGTGTGCGTTCCATTACACTTAGACCGATCCTCCATTGTAGCTTTATTCAAAGAAGGACCATGGGAGTATGTTTACGCTAGATATGACGCCAGCTATCAGGTTCTGTGATAGCGTGACCTCTGATCTTCACGCAGGACGCAAATCCAAGGGTATCAAGCAAGATTTCGACATGGTAGATTGTGCAGTGATCATATCTTTACAGTACGTCAAGTGCATAACCAGCCTCATGCCCACTGCCAACTAAGTGTGGACGTTTTTCTTGACTTCTCCCTGGCTTCTACTTGGCAAATCGGGGAAGAACCAAAAGTTTGTTACTAGTCTTCCCGACATTTATTCTCATACTTTTAGTAGCTTCGTAGTTTAACAAATTTTCCCTACCGTTAGAAAGATTTGTATTGTACGTCCCGGTTTCTTCAGTGCAAGTACCATCTAGTGCACTTTACAAAAACTATGAATCTGGGTATCGAAATCATTAGTGGATTTGGATTAAACAAACAGCCTTCTCGACAACCACTTTAAATAGATCATCAGAAGTGGCGCTTTGTTTCGGAGTGCAGTTGACATTTTCAAAATACAAATTTCTGCTTCAGGATCTCCCAGTCCCTCAAATCACTTTTAATCTTTGATAAGTTTAGCTCCATTGAAGAATCATGTACCTTAGAAGGTGCCGGAGGGATGACGGATAAAGTCAGTACACACACAACTGAGCTACATTTAATACTTGCCTTCTTGCGTCACTACTGGATTCAAAAAAGAATACACCTGATGTTATAGAGCCGTGTATAAGAAACGGCTGTAAGGCGGTCCTGCTGTAGGGCTGTGAAACTTGTACTCACCGATCTGAAGACTTCAAACTTCATCGGATATTTGGTTACAGACGTCTTAATGTGGCAGGTGGCACCATATTGGTAATGCATGTGTTCGTAACCGAGTACCAGGTAATGGGTCGAATTCATTAGAGCATTTGATAAAACTTATCAGGTTAAGGTGTTTGGGGTGTGTCGTACGTTCACTCGACTAGCGTTTGTCGAAGAAAGCTGTGATGATGAAAGGTCCGCAGAGGCAAAGTGAGGCGAGAGCGGCTGCTGCCAATATGAGTCATGTGGAACCTGCGTGCCTTATTTGATCGATGGAGTCCACGTGATTCTGCCTGAACGCAGCTGGAAATCCTGTGGGACATGTCATGTAACAAATCCCAGTGATGATTACACTCTCACTTTCCACACGGACTAACTGGTTGAGATTTACCTGTCGTTGTTTGCTGAGCTCTTGTTGGGTGGTGATTATAACATATTCGGTGGCTAATGGCTTCTTTCTCGAACGTATTGCTTAGGTGCCCTTGGGTCAGAAATTTTGAAGGGAATAGATTACTTGTTGTGAACCCAGGAATATCGGGGTTTCTCAATACCTCCCCACATCTCCCCGTTCTTTTCCCTCTTCACTAAGATCTTGTTCCCCAAAGGTTTTTATGGCACCTAAGCACCAGTTTCTACTTGTTATCTGCGACGGGGCTGACGATGATTTGGATCATCAAAAAATTTCCCGCCGAATTTCATCTAGCATGTTGAACGAGTATGGACAAAACATCTCCTAAAAGCCGAAAGGCAAGGTGTACCATGCAAGAGAATCATGCGCAGTGACAAGTCGGTGCATGCTATTCTGAAGCGAACACCATCGCCCAACGACCACCTTTGCCTGTCCTATTAAAACCACCTTATGACAAGTATATAGTCACTTCCCATTTTTGTTAACGAACAGCTAAAACAAGTGTGCCCCCATATGCAAGAAAGCTGCTGTTGAATCCTAAAGGTTAAGCCTCTTGAGACCTCCTGAGTACCGGATGCGTGCAGGTCGGTCTTCAAAAACTGATGTATTTGAATCCTTAGGTAAGGTTCACACAGATGCTGACCTAGTCAGAACGAAAGAGAAAGATCTCTTGCGACAGTGTCGGGATTCAGCCACCTATGGCTAGACTGACCTGGAAGTCAAGTCCGCCATAAACGGCCAGAACCGTTTGGATAAACATCCTGTGCACCAATAATCCATTTGTTCCAACTGAGTAAACAGCTGGTTCATATCAACTGTCACGCATCCGGCTATAATGTTTCATCTTAAAAATAAAACAATAAACTTGAATGTTATTAGTGACTAAAAATTAAACTATAATAAAAAGCAACATGTTTAAACTTGTGTAGTGAATTTTTTCAACCGGCCTCTCAAACGACCCACTATCACAGGCTTTACCATAGAAACCTACGTTTTAGAAGTATCGTGTGGTTCAAGCGGATTAACTACACATAATTGTTCTTCTAAACTGGATGGCTGCTTATCTGAAGAGCCCAAAATCAGGCAAAATTGTCCACTAGACAAACCTGACCAGGCCAGCTGTGGGAAGACAAGAACTGAATCTAGAAAAATTTGCTGGTTAGATGAACACGAGTTCCTGCTTCCAAAACGACGCAAAACTGCTAATGGTGCATGTTTGTGTTCTGTCTTATGAAAGCTTGTGAAAGTCATAACTCTAGTCTGGTCCAGGCTAGCCAAACTCAGCGTTTGCCATCTTCATGACCTGTTCCTGCACTGGGTGTTTTTGCTAACTTAACTTGTATATGAAATTGTATCTATTGTATTGTATATATATTGTATATGTATTGTATATTGTATTGTATATATTGTATATTGTATTGTATATAGTGTATACGAAATTTCGACACACCTGCAACCGTGGACATGTGAGCAGGCGTGGAACATGCTCATTTATGACCCATGTGTAAACACCAACAACGCTGTTGATAGCTTGAAGGGTTCAACAAAGTTTCTGACCGAAAAACAGCTCAAAATCAAACAGTACAGTTATTTGATAAAGCAGGTTTTGTGCGCCCAAATTGTCACATAGATATGCTCAATCTCTCAGCAAAAAAAACATAATCGCTGTGAACCCATCCGTGACAAATGGTTGAGTATGTACTCATAAAAGTCTGGGTTTCATTTATTCAATAAAAAATCTTCATTTTTATAACGGTTTGATAAACGTAGCACAAATATGTCCAGGAATTTGCTGATGAATTAATTGCATCTACTGGCAAGGTTAGCCAAGATATTTGGGCTTGTACATTGTGCAAAACTAAGTTACACTTCCGTATGATTCTGATGGCGCCAAATGGTACGTAAAGGCGAGCCACTACGCTTGTAACAGTTAGGATATTTAGGGCATGTATGCGAACTGGGATTGAGGCATGTATTGTCTTGCATGATGAATCTAGCGAAAACTCTATTAAAAACCGCCACATGGTATCAGCTTAATTGTCCACCACTAAACAGCATTTAAATGCCCTTAGTAATTTGCCAGATTACTGGAATCCTGGGTGCATTCGCCCATCTTGACACTTAAACAAACACACAACCAATGACTGGGAGAATCACCAAGTAGGTCACAGATTTCAAGGTTCGTCGAAGAGGACGCAATCCACTGGCTCTAATGAATTATGCTTCTTGATGTAAATTCCAAAACACAAATTCGTTTCGAAACTGCACTCAAAGTGAAACACACTGCCATTTGGACTTCCTGACGGCTTCATGTTCCGATAGATGTTGAAAATAACAGAAAACTGGAATCAGGGCCAGACCTCCAAATAATGAAAAGAAACCATGAAACCAGGATTTAAGAAAAGATAATCATACGGACCGCATTAAGAGCTATTTCAGCAATCTTCAATAACTGTCAAAAATGCTGCTCAGTCCGGCATTATTCGGGAACTTTAGAAACGTTGACAACATAAAATCTAAATTTAGAAAGGAAAACATACGACCAAAGTCTCCTAAAGTGGTTACCCAAGAAAATTTTTGCCGACTCCTTGGAAAACGCAAACTGAGAAAATTCAAAACGGAGTGAATTACCACATGTAGAGAAAATTCCAGAAATGGTAAAGATAACACAATATAAAGGTGGTCTAAAAGCTTACAATCACACTTGGTTAAAACACTGCCAGAATCGAAAGGATAACTGAAAGAATGAGGAGGAACATTGTTCTAGACAATAGTTATTGCTAGAATTGTAACAAATATTACGTCTCACAGGCAAGAATGTTAAACATAATAACACAGGAAAGATTGATACATGAAAAGTTTCCACAGGTTTTTTGATAGATGGAAGACAGTGGATGAGGACAACTCAGAAATAAAGCCGTATACTAGCCGAAACGAAAAAAATAAGGAAACCTAATTGTTGGAGACGTGGCGCTCAACGGAGACAACCACTACCAAACTCCATAGGACTGGTCTAGCTTGTCAACCGCTTAGTAAAAGGAATCCGAGACGACGTAGGACTGCAACTCACAAAAGAAACCAACAGAAGAAATTGAGGTCACCCATACCATAACCAGCTGGTTAAGCAGTCCGACTGAAACGTAAGTTAAACTACACAGTGGACAATAAAAAAAGGAAGCAAACAGAACGACCAAGTAAAACCGATTGAAATGCAGCTACCGCATAAGCCCATCCAAATGAAAGGAGTCGAACAAAATCCAGAAACTCTTTTGGGAACGACTAATCACCTCAGGGGAAGAAAGTTGTTAAAAGCAACGTCAAGATAGGACACACTAAAGCGCAAATCACAAACGGGAACTAAGCAAAGAATTACTGATACCCAGCTATTCAATACACTGATGAAGCTTGAGGAATTCAGGTCACAACACAACGCTAATTGCAAACGGACCTATGACGTTACAAAGGAACCAGAACTGGAGAATTGTGTACAAGTTGTTTGGTGTGTGAACGGAAAGTGGAAGGGTAGAATTACCTAACTAAATGCGAAATGACGACATCTCTTTGACTAGTGACAAATGCTCCGCAAAACATTTGCCAATTTCAGAAAACAGATCTTCATCAGATCATCAACAGATCATCATCAAACAGATCATCAACTTGTTACTATATAATACCTACAAAACAAGTAATCTCAACAGATTTTGCTTTGCAAAACAGATTTTTTACAGCTTTCCATGATGCATAAATTTTATTCCAAGTTAGATTATATTTCTAAGGATACATGGATCTGTGCAAAACGGTTCCAGCTTTCTACCGTGAGTTTTCATATCCAGACTTTCTGTAGGTGACACTGAAACTAGCCAAAACTTCAGAGGATCAAGGAGCAATCGGCTGCAACAGATTACGGTAGGGGTAATGGCACGTGAACGAGCCACTGCCAAGCTAGTAAACTGATAATCGTTGGTTGCTGACAAGTCGGCCTATCCGGACAGAGGACACGACCAAAGACATTCAGAGAGAAAAGCCTCTATCGAACAAAGGGTCTGTAGTCCTATCTTTAACTTGCATCGTACAACGGTCCTGTAATGCACTTCAGCGAACGAAGAACGTTGTTAGAAGTGGACCGGGTAAGCATGCACAAAACCCTGTGTTCTACTAAGCAGTAAGACACGGAAACAAGCGCGACTCGACGAGCGAATATGATACATAACCAGAAAGTCAACAATGATCGGTACATAAATGAGAATTCCATGCTCATTTAAACCGACTCGTCATTCACTTGCTTGACAGGCTTACTTGGTAATTGGTTTTCTCGACACGAACTGACTGGTAACAGTGGACAATGGGTTAAGTTTGTTTTCTGATCACTCGAGACCAGTGTAGTATGGGAAAATACCATACATCCAAAATTTCTTAAGTACGGTGTAGATTTCGTACAGATATCTTCCTTATAGCAGCCACCCCTCTATCGTCAGTCTGTAAACGCCTTTGGGTGCACATTTAGTCAACCGAAAATATGTGTCAATTCCAAGGGTTGAGTACTGTGAAAATGTCCGGTCGATTTGTTTCACACACTTCCAAATTTTCCATAAGTAAAATAGAAGCAAATTCCGAGCTTCACTGTAACTATTGGGTAAAAGGAAATCCGCAGCCTCGACGTAGCAAAATAAGACCCTAATAAAATAGGCAAAACTATTTCAAACTCTCTGTGTTACTAAATTGAAACACCAAGCTATCGCAGTCCGCAATAGCGATAACTAATAACTAGCCTGTCCTAGTCTTCCGTTCAAACGAATTATAGTAACTGAGTTGGTTGGTCTCAGGTTGTCCATAATCCCCGGCAAAACTCACCCAAGCGCCCAAGCGCCCAAGAATGATTTGATTAAGTTCACTTCACGTGCTTTACGTCTCCTTTAATTCTTAATTTTCTAATCTGTAGGACTGAGATGATTTCTTGGAGGTTTACGAATCCCCCAACTACATAGTGTATGTACTCCTGTGGAAAACGTCACTTGGTATTCCACTTGAGAAGTTGCCACTGGAGCAACCAAGCAACATCCAGAGACTTAACGTGAACTTCCCAAATGCAACATAGTGGCGATATATTATGTTCAAGTTTAAACACAATAAGCCGTTCGTCAACCACCCCTAACCAAGTGGCAACGCTCTACTTGCATCTGGCAGACTGAAGGTTCGAGTCTCCTGACAGTTCCGTAGGATGTTCTTACCAAACTCTCACAGTGCAAATCAAACAATTGTAAATTTCCACTCCGCCTTCCAGTCCAGGATGGTTTTGTTTTCTTCTAAACCATCCGAAATTTAAGCTTCGCCACCTCTTTTGGAACTAGTCGCCTTACAGAAAACCTTCTGCGTGACAGAGCTCATTGACTGACTGCTTCTCTCCAGTTCGTCTACTGCCATGAGAACAAGTCAGTTTACCTGTATTGCTTTTGGGAACTGAGTGCACACGCAACACAAATAGCAATAAGTCTGTCCCATTCGAACGTATGAACATTTCCCTTCAATTACTTCGGGCATAAACTACTCACCTCTTCCATGCTTCCCTCCTTGGGAAATAACGCAAAAAACACAAGAAGTATTTCCAGATGTCTTCTCATTCGCAGAATAGTGATATCCACAATGTAAATGTGGGCTTTGAAGCGGGCAGCAGCAAAGCTGTCGACAGTGCGCACGTTATTTTTGAGTTCCACTCACACTGCTGCGTAGTCCAATCAGATGACAGCATTAACCGGTATTTGTATTGGTTAATTGGAAGACTTCAAAAAAATATCTGGGGACACTTGCATGCACTCTAGCGTGGTACCATGTGTTCTATCCGTATAGTCCTGACCGAGGACTTCTGCAGTAACAAAGCGTAACAAAACCAGGGATTCACAACAGCCGGATTTAAAATGGAGGTTTTTGGTCTGAGAGATCAACCAAACGGAAATAGGATGGTTACAGCGGGGGACTTAATAACTAGATCCACTTTCTGTAAAGTGCAAGTATAAAAATGGTATCTCGGCATAGCCAGGCCTGTACCCATAATATCTGACAGATGGGATCACTGCGGAATCTCCCACATCTGACTTCCAGATTGTATATAGCTACAGAAGTAGGATATCATAAAAGGTTTGCAAAAATGCTGAAAACCAGCTCCACGATAAGAGAGATAGATGGTGGAAGGATTCACAGATACACAGTGAAGATCGAGAGCAAAACTTCTGCATTACGTAATGATAAGTATGCAAATGTGTTGTCTCTTCGGTATGGATCATAAGGTATATCTCATACCCTGAGATGTATTATTTTGTGAGTTTAGCTTCCACAGCCCTTATTAGTGCTGAGCACCCTAAGTGCATGTACTGTAATGTCTTCAGAGCCCTGTGCGTGTCAAACTGGAAGTGATCATATATCATATGACTAGATACCTTTGGGAGGCGTGCAGAAACATACGAAGTTCTAATTTGAACTGGGAAGGAAAAGACCGGGAAAAACTGCTGGCTGTAATAACTTTAGCGCAAGACACGAAATGTCTAGTGCGGCATTGTAGCACGAATCCTCGCTGAGATCACATCAACAAGTGTTATGGCGTGAAACCTAAAGGGCTCGAGCATACAGCCAACCAATGAATAAGAGCAGGAAAAGGCCATCTCAGCGATCATACGACCCTTGATCAATCAGAACACAGGATAACCACTGGACCAAAGAACAAATAATAATCAAATACATGACGAGACAGACAACACTTATATTAACAAATGCGCCCCAAGTCACAACGCGCGAGCACTGATGCATGACTGAACTTCGCCTCCTAACTACGATTTGATGTTACCGCAATCAGTGTTTTAAAGTTAGCAGTTTGCCTAACTCAACGGATACCCGACCGAATGATGCCACTTTGTTTTGGTGGTCGGAATTTAGCGTCCTAATGACCCTGGCTCAGTTCGCTGGAACCTAGTTCCTTAGGTTTCCGGCATGCCTGAAAGCACCATAGAGAACAGTCCGACGAAGATTAATGAGTTCCTGTACCAAGAAAAACCGTGTTACGTGATGATGTCGGGGCAAATTCTTACTGATTGATACGACAGGAATGTGAGATCAATAAGCAGCTTCCCCTGGGCGACGGGCACGCATATTTATGGGAGCGGCAGGATGGGTTAGGCAAAGTCACTCATAAAAAACCGTACACTACTCTTTTAACCGTAAACCACGACCGCTGGCACATCATCTAATAACGGTCGAAATACTTTTAAAAATCAAGATTCCGGTGTTGCCCGTAAGACATCCGTTGTGGGCAGTAGCACAACCAGTCAAAATTCCGTGCCTTACCCCAAGTCCCTTAAGCTACGTCATTCCCTCACTGCCTTGTGGGTCAGACCTGGAGGTCAAAGGATCGGGATGTGGTAGCGAAAATAAGCCTCCATTTCCAGACTTACTAATTGTAAATCTCATTCTCTTCGTACATGACGTGGACCGAAATGAGAAGGGATACGAGTCCTAAAACCTGGGTCGTGAGAAACGTCCTCAATAAATGCGGGGAATACAGGTCCAAAAGGCGAACTGCCCTTGTTGCAAAAGGACCCAAACGGTGCAGACCTTACTGAGCTCATTGATACCGAGCTGACTTATCACAGGGAGCTACGGGATGCTGGCTCCTTTCATACCTTCTACTGGAGTGCCACAACTCAAGAGCACGGTGTCGCAATCGCAATCGCAGATCACCTGAATTAGAGGATAATGGATCAATTGCATTGCACCAACTCGGAACCCGGAAGCCCCCAGACTCTGGCTGCGGAGGACACGGTTTTTCACATCTATTATGCCTACGTTCCCACAGTGTCACACTCAGATCAAGGAAAAATTGCTCGACTAGCTATCGGTCCTGATCAGACCTGTGTGGATTTGCGAAGATTGAGAAAATTGGGGAAACATACTAGGTCCATGTGGAATCGCATCAGAGAAGAACAACATTAAAAGGCTGCTAACGGGGTGTGTAGAAGTATTCCTGAAAAGTTTGTCTTTGTCAACAGCACCGGGGGTTCAACATAAGACACTACGTATTCCGATGTATTGCGGATTTCTGCTATCTTGGCATGACGTTGCCTACGGACATGAGGTTTGATAATAAAATAAATGCACGAACTGTAAGGGAATGGAATTTTGTCACCTTGAGAAACGCTTTCGGTGAATTCATCAGCTGCGCATTGAGACCAGCATTTCGTTTTTGTTCTACCTTCGCTACTGTATGGCAGTGAGACGTGGAAGCCATATAGACGACATGTGCGGCTTATTGACCGATTCCACTTGCATTGTCCACACACGATTTTTCGGTTCAAATGGAGTGGCAGAATCTCGAAAACTGATTTGTTTCGAAGAACCAACAATGTTATAATTCAACGCTGTCTGATGCGAAACCAGCTCTGCTGTTTAGGCCACGCTAAACGAGTGACCGAAATTGGTTCTCAAAACACCTAGTCAACTGTCAGCTGAACAACGGAGTTCGAAATCTCGGGCACCCTAAATTCCTCTATTGGGGCAACCTTCAGGCAGTTCTGAATACCTGCGAATTGCATTTTGGATTTACATTCGGCTTGCCAGCGACACATCATTGGGCTTTATTCACTCCATCTGTAGCCTCTTACTATGAGCGGAGTCCAGTGGTTTGACTACTTTTGGCCGGTAAATCTGATTTGGATGCTATATACCATGTCATATACCGTAGTAAACCTGCAGCACATCTTCATGTGCATACCACCAGTGAACAGCCCGTGTGCAGTATCTAATCGAACGGCTTCAGATAAACTGCCGAGTACTTCTGCGTAGATCCTTTCCCTCTGTGAAAATCCCCTGTGCAAGTTTTACATATCGTTGAGAAAGATTTGAATGCGGGACAATACGGACAACGATATGAACATCCCATGGTTAAGCTGAAGGCTACTCACGACCGGCGTGATCACTCTCTCCATGGGTAAGTCATATGGCCTGTTGTCCACAAGTGTGTAATCTGTTGTTATCAAGTGGTTTTTTCACTCCTAACCACTGTGGTGTTCATGTTTGAGCAGTCGCAGAAAACAGTTTGAGATTATATTGCAGTACTCTTTCCTCACAACAGGCATTTTGTCAAGACGTACTCATCTATGCAAGACTACGGAAAAAGAAACAACCTGGATACTTCCTAAACTTCTCGTTCCCCATGGAAGCCTTCTCTGTTTGTAAAAATAACCCTCCACCCAGGAAACGATCTGGAGTAATTTCATCATCAAATTTATGTTTGATTATAGCTTAAGCAGGAACCAAACTACCATAATACGAGTAGCTGATAGCTGCATCCCTAAACTCGGTGTCACTGTATTTGCTAAGTAATTCAGAATGGACCGAAAAAAGCAAGTTCTAACAACTCGTTCCTTGCTGGGTGAATGCATTTCACTACTTGTTAACCTGTGAAATGGGAGCGTGACGTTTGTACTTGTGTATATTTCGCCGGAAGTACCACGGTTGAGCGCTTTAGCACAGCAGAACAGTGCAATCCAGAGTTGTGAATGCATTCGCTTTTGGCCGTTATCAGGCTAAGCGCAAAGTTCGTAACAAGCAATGCATCAATGGCACACAGAATAGAGACAAGCTCTGATAAAGATGGTTCATGTAAGGTGGTGCCTCTTCCCAGACCTATAGGGAAATATCACGTGACGATTGGTCCGACTTGAAGAGAAACCTAAGCATTGCATCCTTCTTAAAATGCTGAGGCGGTACTCAGCTGTTACTCAGGTTTTTTGTAAAATCCATGCATACAATAAATCTGCCTAGAAAACAAGTACTGCTTTTCGGTTCTGACTTCGTTTTAGATTGAGTCCTTATTGGGGCTAATCTCACAATTGGAAATACTTGATATATTCCAGACTGGTACTTCATATGGGCAGGCAATGCTAAGTTAACGATGTCGAGCCGCTTCCTCGGTTTTTGGAAAAAAAAAGTTAGAAGTTAAGAGGAGGATTGACGTGGTCCAAAGATGGTCAGTCAAATAAATTCCGTCCTATCTTTGTTTTCTTAGTGAGAACAAACCTCACTTTCTTATTCATTTTAGGTTTCTGTTTATTTTAGTCCATGGATGAGTGTATTACTCCTAATTGGGAATTTCGCCGCTCAAAATGTTGAATTTTTTTTACAGAAAATGATCAGTTCACGGGATCTAATAGCTGCATACCACGATTTTGAGGGCGGACACGCATCACACGCATTAATTTTAATCGCTCGATCATGTCAGTGATCAAGCCCTCAAGTTTAAATCGGATGCTGACAGTCACATGAATAACGAGGTCAACAGCCTGTGAAAAGCTTCGGATTCTTTTCAAGCCCGCAACAAACATTAAATTTGTGACATTAGGCGATAACCGAGGCTAGTAATTCTCCGATTAGTTCGAGTTTACACAAACTGTGTTCGTAACGTCAGCTTGCAGCAGCTTCCGTAAAAACCTGAGTAGTTCGTTGTTTTTTCGTTGTTGTTTTGACGTTTGATGGACCTGAATCTCCTTTTAGGTGTTTTCCAGTCGTCGTAGTAAAAGTTAACAGCAACCGAGCCAGATGATGGTTCTGAAATCTTGAAGCCATATTCTTTGAAACGCAGATCTGATGAGTGAGTTGTCTTCAGGTTTTCCCACCTATTGGTGTAAATTCTGAAAAGAGCTGCTCGCTTCTAGTTTGCCTGTTTTGCTCTGTACCACGTGTTTTGATGAAAAATGTCGCTCAGTAGTACGAACTTAATTTGAAGGCGAGGCCGATTATTCTCTGCTTGGCAAGTTCTATCAGATCGGATGTCTAGAAACCAACTAACCCAAAGTTTATTCAAAATCAGCTATAAGTCAGCCGCCTGATGAAGTTACACGTGCTATCGTACTATATGTTCTGGCATGAATTGTCGCGCATACATTGATGGCGCACAGATTCGGTACTATCTCCTGTGCTCTTCCAGCATGAGTTTCCAACAGCAGGTATACAAATGTTAGGTAACATGTACTGCGCTATTCTAAGGGCATTCGGGTGAAAAACATTTATGTTGTTGCTACAAGCTCCAGTGAAACGGAAATGTTTACCATGAATGATAAGTTGTCAAGCCTAACGCGGATGAGATACTGCAGAGAAGAGGACATGACATGTTATGTGTGCCTAGAATTTCCTCATCGAAAGCAGCATACCAGTTCATACAAAAGTGCTGAAAACAACCTTAATTTTCCAGGAACCAGAAACGAATTGCAGGCTTCTTTATTCCAACGTTTTTCCAAATGGATTTCAAGAAATTGGCCAGTTAGAAGGATTTAAAGTTCATTATGGGCCTCGATAGACCGACAGATAAAAAAAGATAGCTGGTTAGATAGATAAATGGATAGGCAGATAGATAGACAGATAGATGAATAGATGAATCAGTAAGACCCAGTATCAACTGTTGCGCTAACTCAGCTTCTAATTCGCATTCGAAGCAGCTTTGGGTGGCAACAGCTCACAAGGATCTGAGCTGCGAGTGTTGAATGTTACTGGGGAGCGGCACCGGCACGACGTTAAAATCAGCAACTATTTACCGAGTTTGCGTGATGAACCACGAGGTCTTTCCAACGGTGTGGTAAATGGGAATGACGCTGCTTCCGACGACTTTGGTTATGAAAGCAATTTGGAATGTGATAATTTTGCAAAGCCACTTTCAACTAAATTGGTGTTTCTTACAAAAGGCTGCCATAGTGCAAAATTCCGGATGAAAAATACCGTTCCACCGTGTGGTTAGCGCTTTACAAATAATGGCCACCAAATCTTAGCTATATTATATCATTAAAACATGGTATTGTGTCACGTCATGTACTCAATCGCCCTAAGATCTTCCTGGTGACTACCCCCTATCTTATGCCACTTGTTTCCTTTCTACACCTCGTTTATTAGTAATGCGTCCAAGTTTTTCAGGTACTGCAGCTTTCCCATCGGGATTTCGTCCTGTTTTTCGGTTCACTTACGGACTCCTTACAGGACGAAATTTCCACTCAAAACCCCTAAATCTCCTCACACTGCCAATGTGTAAGTGACTCCGAGAACAAATAATTGCACGCAACTAGTGAACCCCCATCTGAGAATTCGTCACTCATGAAGCCAATCAGTACGCGACTACGTGAAGTGAATTCCGTGATTGAGGGTTTAGTGGCGCTATACCCTGTGCACGTGCGACCAGTAGCTGACTGCCAAACGGTTTGGTCTTCAACTAGCTAGGTGGAATAGCCGCCCGATGCTTCTCGGTTTTTCCATATACAGGGACTTTACTTACAGTAAGAAGTAGCGATTGAAAAATTCCCAATTCCCCTCACACTGTGCGAGTAATAAACACCAACCGGATTGTAGAGCACAAGTCGGGCTGTACTTCATCAAACTTACGGAAATGTACGCACGAACGACTGCAATACCAGCAGCTAAAAAGCAGGGTGCAGTGTGAAGGAAATACCAAAACTGCCACACGGAAACGGTCTTAAGAACGTTAAAATATAGTGAAATGAACTTGTAGTGCAAGTTTCTCAACAGTTTCGCCCGCATAAAGGCTACCCGTAATTTGAACTAACTTCGTCTAAACTGCGTATCACATCGCGAATCTCTTCTTCCCATTTTTCAACCATACAACCCTCCCCAGAAAATAAACTAGCAACCATTGACTAAGCAACCTGATCGGTTTTATGCCACCTCGCTACTCAGTTCGTTTATTTGTGTAAAACTGTGTAGCTGATAAGCGAAATGTTACACCAGATTGCCGTTCACAAAAACAATTGGACGGTGTTTAATCACAGTGCGCCTAAGGTAATTGCCTTACTTAGAGGGCGGTTTTCATAGTTGAAACTGTATTTGACCGATGCCTTGGGAGAAACTGATACATAAAGGTTGAGGGCACAGTGTCCGAAATCAAACTAGGTCCGCTTTTGGATCCGGTTGTAACTGATCTTTCATCTTCCATTGAACAGCTATCCTACTAAGCTATAATCCGTCCTCAGACAATTTTTGATGCTTCTGTGCTCCGAAGCGCCTGCACGTAATACCTTCAAAAGGTGCGGATTACTAAAAGATGAAATTTTCCATTATACGCTTCGAAGTGACACACTTCGCACCGTACATACCTGAGATCATAAAATATCCCACTCAGTTGGCAAAATGCAGTCATCGTCTGGCTGTGGTTAGGCGAATAAGCGACAATGTAAGACATTTCATATGTCCGTTATGCAGTGCGACGTCAGTTCTCCGGGCTGACCGCTAGCCTGACTGTACAAAGAGGAAAGTTGGTTTGGGACATTTGGCAACTATGAACCTGTCGGTCACCGTATCCCCAAAAATGGCTACATAAAAATCATTGTGGATAGAACAGCTTTCACAGTGTCATGTTTCATTTAGCCGTGCTCCTAACCGCCCGTTTTATTAGGACAGGACAACCAATCAAGTAATGGCGACCTTCGAACAGCCATTAGGTTTTATCCCCTGACATCCAGCTACAACGTCCAACTGATTACTACGCATTCGCCTATTAGCAAACCATGGTGGGTATTCACATACGGTGCCCGGTAAATGTAAGCTTCATTCTGTAGGAGGCGCGTGTACTGAGTGGTAGGGATAGGAAAGTTGCTCCCAGTAATGACGACTGACAGGCACGAGCTTTCTGAACGAGTTACTAATATCACTAGATTACACGGCTTCGAACATTAGGACACGCACGCACTGATGGACTCGTTTGATTGTGCAGGTCCTCGGGCTGGGCTCATATTTGTTGGTGGGACGCCCTTAAAAAAGGGGGAATTCTGGGCATAATCATTATCCACGGTTCGCCGTAACCTAACTTATCTGCTTGTTTCCTATCGAGCGTTAGCTCTGATCACATAGACACCGGAATGCGCGTGCTTCTTGACAACTAATTCAGCGAAACTGGGTCCTATTGACCAATACACTGTTTGAGTTCTGCGGTCTTGGGTCATTGTAAGTTAACAATGTGCCATCAGGCCTGATTCTCCATTTGTATCAGTGCTTCCGACGGTGTTTGTGGCAAACACGTACACAATCCGAGAGGGAAGTAACCAGCGTTTGCCACTGCATGTTTGAGTACGAAGGCAAATCAGCAATTATTTAGTAGCCCAGGGCTCCTGGTGCATTTTAATCTGTGTGAATATTGCCAGGTGTTCGGTTTTTGAGCATAGTTTGATAGCATCCGTCCTGTCAAATATACAGAATGGGATCGAGAAGATGCAGGATTAACAGCTGACCTTGGACAAGTTTCTGCTAGCATGTTTGTTGCGAACTGAGATTGATCGAACAAGAAAGTTTTCAGTTAATGATGACATCTTGTACACGTTACAAGCAACCAGATGTCCGAGAGGGTAAAAAATGTAATGTCAAGTAGACTGTTTTCGTCGCATATTAGCCAAAGGGACCACGGATGAAGCTAAGAGGAAAATTAAGCGAGTTGCCCTAGTGATAGCACTGAGCACACAGGCAAGCGGGACATGTGATGTCGGAATCAGACTGCCGTTTTTGGACATTGTTCGTGCCCCTATCAACCACCTTCTAAGAGATCAATCCACGTGCACTGTCACGCCGAGATGTGAACCTACTGAACTCGATGATTTTGTTATTCCCTTGGGTCCTGAATATGAGCGACTCAGCAAAGACTAAGCCTGATCCAGTTACTGCAAACTGCTAGACACAATCCACGTTTCAGCACTGAAGTTGTGCTAGCGAGTAAAGTAAGCGGGTTTCGCGTTGGCCATGTTACTGAAGTTCAGGTTAACAGAAAAACGACTGGTTACACTATTTTCAGTGAAGCGTTGCGTGGATTAAATAGACCAATTAAAGGTTAGTCTAGCTAGTATTATAATCCCATGCAGCCTGAACTGTTTCAGATTGAGTGAAACGACGGGACTGCCCGATGCCTTTCAAAGGCTCCAAAATAACCAGCAACTCAATCCATTCAAGAAATATCACAGCCGTCAACGGTCTAAAACAGCGACGATGGTGGTTTCCACTGAAGGATGAAACTGTATTCACAGGACTTGTCAGCCTGCGTGAACTTGCATTTGTGTCCATAAAACAGATCTGGTAAAAAGTACTGCAGTCTGCCAGCCAGTTTCGAAGCTGCCGGAGCCGACATACGATGTGATTGGAAAGAGACGTCCATACAGACTGATAGGAGAAAATGCTTGCTGTGTAACAGCACAAGCCACGCCGTCATCGCGTAACCAGCATGACATTACATGGTCACTGTCTCAACCTAACATCTGGTATGTCCCAAACCAGAAGAGAAAATACAAATTTCATATAACACTGGCGTTCTAAATGCAATCAGAATAGAATACATGGAAAAATAAAAACGCCTGGACCGCAACTCAGCCAACAGTGGACGTAGACAAGCTGGAAGATGTTGTTGGTGCTGCATAGTCCATTGAAACGGGCATGGCGGCAGCACCGACGGCACCGTAATAGTAGGATGCATAGGGATCGGCAGCAGCAGCTGCAGCCCAAGCGGCATCCTGCTGAAAGTAAGACAGACAGAAGGGAGTAAACGTGTGTTTACCTCAGACGGTGGGCCCACTAAGATGGCACAAAAGTTAGCCAAAAAGTATGTCAATTCAGCCAGAATCACCATCAAAAGAGGTGAGGTTTCATCTGAAAGAATTGCACTCCTGCTACATAGAACACCAGCACATCAAACGGACGACCAGTAGTTCGAGCCCATCCTCAGGCCTACCTTTTCTCTCAAGATGTTTACATGGACATTACATTTCAAAATTTAACAAATACTCATCTGCCTTTTAACACGGACGAAAATAATTTATACTACATATCCTGTAACAAACATCTGACTCAGAAGAGTCGTTGTGACAGACGTCACACGAAACAAAGAAACCGGATGGTTAAAAATTACTTCAGATAAGAAAAATGAACATGAATGCCACTGGGATATTCCGTTAACAATCTGGTCCAATTTAGAAAGCTGTTGAATATCTTATACAGGTAACGGGATAAGTGCACTCGGACCGACGAGTTACACACTGGTTCCTTTAACTATGAAACGATATCCTGCCGTCACCACTTCACCTACTGGCAAACCTCGTCCTCCACTTGCTGATGCTTGAGGTTATCTACATTCAAAGTGGGTGGAAAAACCCAGCGTGTGGATAGACTTGTTGCAAGGAGTGAATGTGGTCGCAAAACACTCTTGTATAAGAATGTTGCATTTAGTTGGTAAGAAGTAAACACCACACCTACTGACTTCTAGAAAAAAAACTATCGAGGGTGACTTGGACGACATTCAGATCTCCCGCGCACACGACCACATCATCAGCACTGTCGAAGTCCTCTCCCTAAAGGCACAGCCACACCACATTCGTCTATTACAGAATCAAGTAGGAACGGCGATAGTGAATAACCATGAAGAACATTGCAGGTGATTTGGAAGTCGATGCTGACGCTGAGTGCCTCCTATCGTCAACAAACCTGCACATGGTTTTTAAGCTATGGTTAGCATGACATAAGGGAAACTACGCAGAGACCATACATGTCTGTATGACTGAAACTTTACGCCTAGTGGTGTAACAAAGGATTCGCGTATTCTCAGGTATACCACAAGACTCGTATTACACATACCCTCCTCCATAAAAAGTCGATGCTACGCTGTCGTTAGAAGTACTGGATACCTTGAGGTCTCAATGATCCAAAAGGTTTTCTTCATTTACACAAGTTCAGTGTTGACGTGGAGAGCAGTCGTAAGTGTACATAAAGATAGCAGGCGGTTGCACAAACCAGCCAGATTACCAAACAGGTCGAAAAACCGTCCATACATGTTATTACTGTTGGTGACTGTATGGTAAGTTCCAGAAAAACCCCGTACCATGGAAGCCTTCGCTCGTACTGACGCTCATCAGTAGGAGCAAATGGGATCGATCACTTGACGGTTTGATTAGCAGTTAGAAGTTTCAGGATCATGCGTCTACTGATCAGTCTTCAGAAGCCAATGATTGGGTTAGAAGGTGTGATTATTATTACATCGGGTGAGCCGACCACTCGTAAATGGCCAGGCTGTGGACGAACGCTGTTCAGGCACCAACAGCCGTTAATTGTAAGGGTCACATGACCCGTCTATGTCCATCTGACGAGTTCCATTAACAAAGGAGCCATTGGAAAGCGACGATAGTTTATCGATAGTTATTCGGTCAAACCCAAACCAACAGCTCCGTAATTATCAGCTATTCACGAATACCAAGACTGCCCGATTACGTCGAAATCCGATTACAACAATCCTAGACACACCATGGTCGTTATCCAGCAGGGACAGTTTCAATGTATTTCAGTCCGAACGCTCTGCTACCACGGGTCAGACAAGAGCCGCGTTTGAGTATAGCATACTTTGTATAATTCGGAGGAACCAATGAGCCCCAGCGGAACGCTGGCGCATCCAGCTAAGGGGGGATGAAAATCGAAACACTATGGTATTTAGTCCAGGTGCAACGCAAGTACCCGAGGTATGACATATACATGAAATAATGTGTGGTCAAATGATCCATACCATAGCGAGCGCAGGGTTCATGAGCGGTACGTTTGTCGGGGCTGGGGGTGGTAGACCTGCGACGTTCCCCAGTGCTGCTGCCAACGGTTCGTAGGCTCCGCCGGTGAAGTAACCTGCTGAAGTGGATGGATCCGGAGCCGGAGTGCCCACAGAAGCAGCAGCCTCTAACGCCGCTTGATCAGTGTTAAGGCAAGGAAGACGAGCAACGGGGCCGGCAGAAACCAGAGCATCTCCAGAACCTGCACCAGCCACAGCAGTCATCCTAGCAGATGCAGACGGAAGGTTGAGCAGATCCGGAAGTGGGTAGCCCGACGTGAACCGCGTTGTGCCGCGAGCCGCAGCGGCTGCAGCCACACCGCTATTCACGGCCTCGCAAAGACCCAAGTACTCTTCATAAGCAAGGCACAAACTGAAAGAAAAAAACATAATGCAATGTAAAATACAGGGTTCAAAGGAAAAACTAGTGACATGAAGAAGAAACAGGAAACAAGGGATTTTCAAATCAAGAAAGTGAGAACAGCGGTTTCGTCAGGATTCTTCTAATTTGGTATCACAATAACCGACAACAGGTTGGACTATCAAGTGAAGTTGGAAGATGAGGAGGAGTTAGCTTGAACGGCAACTATCGTTTCCAATGAAAGGCCTCCTCTTACAAAACAGAATACGCAGCACAACTTTGACGCGCATAGCGTTGTTGCTTTCTCCCGTTCGAACTTGATGACGCCATGGTAGGTATCCAAAGCGAATAGTCAAGTATTATTTTACTGGTCGTAAGAGGTTGAGTTATTTTTCAAGCCTATGATACCCAGCTCCTGAACTAACTGAAGATGCCATCGCCTCCAAGGCCTGGTTGTATATCCTACACTCTTCTACCTTCTGGTGAACGAAACTGTAGTGGCTGGAACCAATGTGCCTATGGTACACAGTTTATACCTGATAAATTGAGTTGAATTGAATTGCCTCTTATGTTAATGAACAAACGCCCAACCTAACTCTACTGTCATCATCAGCTCTCGGCCGTGCATTTTTGTAGTGGTCATAGCTGAAACAGTTTTGTTCGCCAATGCTCATGGAAAATTGGAGACGGTGGCTAAGAAGTGAATGCGGTACCTAATATCGTTGACAAATGAATCCAGGAGTAACCGTGAACTTTCACAGGAAAGAGCTGGAGGGGAGCTGTGCGTTGGACGCGACAGCTTGGATTCACGCAAGTCATTAAATGTGGGTCATATTCGCCAATGTCTTCAAAAATTGATATATCTCATCTCGGATACTCATGAAAGCAGTTGAGTTTGCTAGTAGTGGATTTGATAGTTCGTTGCCCAGTAGTTGCTTGGCCTCATCTGGCTCGCCTCCATACTGTGCGCGCTTGCGCAAAATGGGATTTATGGGAAGGTCCGTTGTCTGGCACACGAAACACGCGAGCTAGCCCACGTAACCCACGGATTGTGGTGAGGTCATATACCGTGGGCGAGTTATTTGCCCAGAAGACCATTTGGTGTGCTTAAGTACCACTGATGTGATGTTCCCATCGAACTCAGGTAATGCTCCGAAGACATTAAAAGTCAAACACTGAATGTTTTTAACGTTCTCAACTCAGACACCACACAACGATATGGAACACACTCAGAGCAATGCGAACCTAACAGTAGATGGGTAAGCTGATGTCATGTCTACGTCACAAATGATGTCCTGACCTTCGGGGTCCTGATGGAAACATCATCCACAGATACAGCTATCCGGGTAAACAAATTTGTGTACTACCTCAATCAGCACATCTGCAAAAGTATAGGGTTGGGATTTGATCCTGCCCAATCCTAGAGCAGCACTCTACACTGTGAACATACCAAGACCCTGAAGCAGGATTAGTTAGATTATTTAAAGCGCCTTGCCTCACGATGGGGTCAGATAGAAGAACTACGACATCCGCGTACTCATTAACTGGAGGCAAACGCCCTGGGATCAATTCTGCCCAACAGGCAGTGAGTAAAGTGAGTGAGTGAACTGTGAAAAAGCTGAGTTCATCCTCAACCCTTCAGGACGCAAGGCCACACCTAAGACTTGTATGCGGGTTTCAGAGACACAGTATACATCAACTTTAAACGAGTATAAGGCTTGGGCGGGCATTACCTGCTTACCAATTGGACACTGTGTAAAGAAGTTGAAAGTCCCTATGTGGAAAGGATCACGTGGATTTATGAATACTATTTTGTTTATTGTGAAAGGATAGCGGAGCGGATAAGGCACATCGGTCGGATCACTGACAATCAGATGGTTAAGCGACGTTCGCTTCTAGGATGTGAGTGGGATTTCGTTGAGGTGCCCCACCTTCAGCCTTTGACTCAAGAATCTGACCAACAAGACAGTGGAAGGAGGAGGGGCTCTGTTCGGGGGCCCTACTTCTGGCCCCTGACGTAAGGTCTCATCCATGAGCCCGCGGGTAAGTATTCTTCTGGAGGACCCTGCCCAAAGTCGAGGACTCAATAGTCTGGCCTACTCGGCTGCAGGAGGAAGATATGGTTCGGCCACGCGGGGAATAAGGTACAGATGTCTCACTTCTGATGCTACTGTGTACAACGGACGTATATGGAGTCGCATAGGGCTCCTGGTAGCTTTTACTTATATTTTGACCGCATTGTATAATTCGCCGGTAGTTAGGGTCGACCACTGAGCGGTTGGAGAGCGTGGTTTATTGGGCCGACCTTTTCTAACTTGTCCCTCCTCTGGGTAAGGCAGCACCGCTGACTCAGTGAATATGGACGGGTTGGTCGTCTTCAAGAAACACATTAGTGCCTTCACGCACCTACTGCAGAGGACAGTGCAACTTTGCCCCCTCCTCCCCCAAACGGCCTAGCAACACAATTACTCATGGTACGGGGTCTCGCTGCTTTTCTTTGGACTTCCTGGCATGGGCGCGTCTTGTGGAGAAAAGTCCCAGCCAGTGTAACCCGCGGGATCACTGCAGCACACAAAGGCGACCATCGTGTCAAGGTCAATAAATTTTTTCTGCGAATGAACGACCGTTGTTGGCTAGGAAGAGTTCAGAATTGCCGAGTGAAAAAATCACTGTGGTACCTCGATCGTTTAACTAACGTTGGAGTGAGTATCGAGTCATCTCAAAGGTGCAGTCCAGTAGAGCCCATGTACCTCTCCATACGAACATTCGGAGTAGGCACGCTGATCCCGTCAATTTCTGCGTAACCAGTCGAAATTAGTCGCAAAGCACATACCAGGAGGTGTAGCCGAAACTCAGCGACGACCCCAAAACGATCTCAAAATTAGCTCTAATTCACGCCTCTAACCAGTAACCGTGAAAATAGCTCTCAGCGTGTATATGGGCTTCAAGATTCTCTCAGTTAAATCAAGTCAGTTGATTTTCACCGACTGGCCAACTTGTGGGAAACTGGCCGATCAACATCCAGCAGATTCATGCTTGTCTGAATATATAGGCAGATCCTCCTAACAAATGAGCCACATGAATGTTGCTATGCCACACGGTCTTTGGATGGACATATTTATATTGTAGGGCCTTCCCAAAGTGTGCACCATCCTGAAAGACAGGGAAAACTAAACTGGCCGCTCAAAGTCTCCACAAAAACGTCCAAGCCACACACACTTGGGGGTACAGAAGCGACAAAATGTGCGAAAATTTCCCTGCCAGTAATTTCAACGTGAGGTAACCTGAGCTCCATGTTTCAATAGAAGCATAAAATCGACAGGACTTGGTGGTTTCAGAGTACACACTGGTTGGTGTGACAAAGTGGAAGCAGGCCTTCGTCTCGATATACGATGATTCGGCATGCGTAGCACAAGGTCAAGCCACCGTAGTTGATGGTACATGTTTTCTGCGACTGAAGTACCTGCTACACAAACAAATTCCCGTTTCCTAATTACCTCGTTACTAATTCGTTGACGCTATCCGACACCGGTAACGATTCTGAGGTACCGGTGGCCAAAAGCCCGAAGACGCCTCACATCAGCCGTTCCCAGGGGCCACGTCTCGCAACCATGCAGCAATACAGCCCCTCATCATCATCATCATCATCAGAATCAGGAAACAGGATAAAGCGAACCCACTGATCAAGTGACTCATTTCAACTAAAGAAATAGCAGTTATGTTTGAAGATCGAGGTGGTAAATCTCACCAGCGAACCAACGTCGGAGAAAACACCTAAGTATTTCCGTTCGCTGAGGTGACAAAGATGATGACGACGAGGATGGGGTGGCACGCAGTGTACCTCGGGTCACCATATCAACCACTTACCGGGACACATCGGTGTCAAACTCTTCCAGAAACTGTAACTTGCGTTGGCAGAACGCCAGTTTGACGGCGGCTGGTAGCATTGAGTCGATGGTGGCTGAATTGGTGACCTCAACAAACGCCTCAATATCAGGCGGGCGACGCTGGTAGATAATATCCAGCAGATGCGCGTACAGTCGTTCATTACGCTGTGGAGTTGAGGGAAAAATAGAGTATGATCTTAAGACGTACGTTTTCATGAAACCTTGAAGTGCATGGATTCAATATTTGAATGAAATCCCGAGGTGGTAAGAATGGATGCACCTCAGAAAGTGTAACTAATGAATGGGTAAAAATGCGCAGAGAAGTCATCGGGCAAAGTTTGAAGGCACTTGGCACGTTCTGTTCTGCACTCTAGCAAACGAAGCACGTGAGACAGCTTTCTGGTACTGTACATTCGTTGACGGGTTTTTCAACCCAATTAAGTACTGGTTGGTACACAGTTCCCCAAAAACACTTATGAGCCTTCCTAAGGGTTAGATTTTTCGTTAGAACTGTCACAAAGCACCAAGTTGAGGGTTCAAGTGATTTATACAGGTCACATCAAGTATGACAAAGATGTTCGCACTCAGCTATTTATGAGTCACAATAGGACACTCACGTATGACGACAGTGTCAGGAATACATCGTCTGTAAAGTGGATTTAGGATTCGCTTTTGTCAAACATGAGTTCGAAAAAGCGCGATGCTACGGACCACGCGTTTCAAATCCAAACCTAGCTTTTTAACCGCTCCTGTGTGGATTCGGGTGACCTGACAGTGCTTTAGCCTTCATACCTTCCTAGGACTGCTTGGTAGTAATGCACCGGTTGAACGATTACTACTTCAATTACCGAGCAAGTGTGCCGAAAATGCACTACAGAGGTCAATGGAGTTTAGGCGGAAAGGGGATGAGGCACGCCTAAAATGAAAGTTGATAGCCAAATATCAGGCACATGATAGTGCTAAGAGTAAATATTCAACATACTGCTTCCACTTGTCGTACCTGGCCCATCCAGGGTTCTGCTCAACCAATACAAGAAATATTACGGTGCTGGCTTGGTTCCAAACACAAAACTCTAGTTAACACGACTAAACACCAAGACTACATCCCTATCTTACCCCGGATGTTTACCTAAGAGAAAGATCATTTTTTTCAAACTCACAGGGTCATACTCTATCGCTTCCTTCAAAATCCGAATGGCTGCCTCCTCGGGCTTGAGCACTGTTTTCTCTTCCTCTGTGAGGGTCTCCAGAGGAGGTGCATGCAAATGAATAAGCCGGTGACGCTTGTCCAATAAGCTACGAATACGCTCCTCTTCCGCGGCCGCCAACTCCTTTTCCTTTTTGATGCGTTCTTCTTCTGCAGCCTTCGCAGCAGCTGCTTCATCTTCCTCTTCTTTTTCCTCCTCGGATTTGACACTCTTCTTTGCCCGTTTCTGTTTCTTGTTCTGACGCCCTTCTGGGTCGGTCGTTGCATCTGCCTTGCGCTTCCCGTTGGTTGCATCAGGACGAGTAACCGGAAGAACTGGAGGGGACGCAGAGCCATTCTCCTCAGGTTGTTCTGATTCCGGGGATGCCTTTCGCTCCTCACCAACTGGTTCTACCTCCCCCTCATCATCCATAGATTCCGCAGAGCTAGACTCACCACATTCATCCTCTTCGTCTTTACCTTCATCCATAGCTTCGTCCTCAGAGTTATCAGATGCAGACCCCTCTTTATCTGCATTCATGCTGCCGTCCATAGATTCGTCCGACCCTGGTTGTTTGGCTTCTTCACTTTCCGCCTCCTCTGGCTTAATTTGCTCTTCCTCGGCTTCAGGAATTGGAAATATGTCCTCCTGTTTCTCATCCTCCCCTTCATCGTGTACGGTGTGTAACAACAGCATCCACAGCGGAACTCCATCCGCCGGAGTGACAGATTCATCACGATGCAACAGACGTGCCATGCGTCCGGCTAGAACACCGGCCCCAGCACGAGCTTGTGCCGCGGTCGCCAGGGCTTGAGCGACTGTGCGTGATGCCGTAGGACCAGATAAGGATTTGGCTAAATTGGTTTGTTCTTCTGCCAGAAAACGAAGTCGGTTGATACCACTTCGGAGACAGGCGATAATATCGAAAAGCTGCATGAAATGGACAGTAGGAAGTAGTTCGATAACCATATCCAAATATGCACACGAGAAAATAATGAAATAGTGGGGGGAAGACAAACTAGATAAAAATGCTTGCTAGCTAGATGGCTGAATACAAATAATGTTGGGCCATGTAGAAGGAAAACTGGAAGCTGCAGCCAGGTAAGACGACGATGAACAACTGAAAGAGAAATGAGGTTGTGCTGTTTAACACCACACAGAGCACCACCACTACGAGGACACTGGCCCCTATCCGCCGCTTAATCATGTCATTTCCTTCACATAAATCTTATAATGGAAAAAATAGCATAGGGAAGTGAAAGGGATGTAGTGTTAGCCGTGGCGCGTACAACCCCAATCCCAATAGAGACTGACAGCGCGAACACAACTGACTCAGTTACCGGGTGTGTCTTGTAGCATCGACGGCCAAACGCATGGAGGCTCCCCGGGAATCTAGCCTGTATGATATATAGCACCAACAGCAGCCAGAATTCTCGTGGCCTCTTTCATTCCCTTCTACAAGTCATGCTTTGATTTACGCCAAAGAATCTGGCATGGAAAACAACAACAAAACAGCTCGGTATCCGTAGCTCATGGGAGCGGTTAGAAAGAGTAAGACGCAATGTTTGAAAACACTGCGCAAGACGGCAAGGCAGCAATACATCATCACAAATGGGGAGCTCGCCTCGCAAATGCTCAAGGGAAGACTGAACCGCTGAGCCACTTTACCGGCATGTCCAAACATTTCGAAACTCCATTGTTGCCCGCATCCCTAGTACTAAAAGGATTGCGTCATGGGAAACTCCGCATCTTTATTTAGCTGAGAATAAAATTTGCTCACCAGGACGTTCCAGGTGTTTTATCACACGCAGGTCTGTTTGCTAGCACTGAAACGGACAATCGGGTGACACAGCTGTCACCTGGGTTACAAAAATGACGGTCTTCTAGGTCCTCCAGGTATGTGAGGCATATGGGGATTAACTGGATCCGGTGGATGAAGCCATTGCAGATTTCGATGTTAGAAAGAGGTTGAATGTCAGGGGTGGATTGATCAGACGAAAATGACCATTGCGATAAAGAACAGCCTAAGTAAATCCTGACTGAGCGCCAAATTAGACAGTGGGGAAACACCAGTAGAAGCCAGGTATCATTATCATGAGCGGCAACATTAGTGTTCTCCTGCAAAAAATGAGCTTTAAAAAAACTGAACATGGCAAGGAGTGACTGGGTGTTAGTCTACTGCAACGGCAGTCACTTCATGGCGAACAGTGGTGTGATGATTGAAAACTGCTCTCCAATAAAATATCAATCGTTCAGCTGTAACACCCTTTCAGTGCCTAGTTTCCATACCACCCACAGGAAGCACGAGGGCTGGGATACTGCTAGGTTGCCCAAGCCTAGACAGAAGAAGTCGAGAGGCAGAGGTCGGGTTCAAACCACGGACCTTCCGGTCAGTAAATTCGCGCTCTAACCACTGAGCCATCTCGCCCCGCTCTCCAATAGCCACTGAAAGAGGGCAACCACCCGTATTAACAGTGATATGGGATGACACCATCCCACAGTAGTTAACTACTATATAGTAAGTTCAGATGGCGGTTAGACCTCAGGTTTTCTGTGTTACCTATCACAGTGATCAAAACAGAAACTTCAAGCTTTCCTCAAGTGCTCGAAACCATAAACCAAGAGTTATAAAACAGGGTACAATTTGACTCTACCGGTTAAGGAAGACAGTCCTTTCAAGACACGAAGAAACATTACAATAAGGACCAAAGCAGATTGCTCCTTCATAAATTGATAGGTATATCAACTCTCCCTTGTATATTCAGATTTCTCCGCGACTAAACATTGATCCGGGAATTTAGTAAAGAAGAGAATGGCGCGTCCCTTGTTTACAAGTCTGCTACCCACCATAGGTGGAAGTGTACTCTGTCGACTGAAACCGGTCATCCAGTCTATCTCAGTTACCTCAAGTTATTTTGACAAGTGAGTTCAACTGACATTCTTATCGACTTAGAGTGGATAGACTGCACAAAAGGACTGCATTTGAATAGATAAAACAGATAGATAGTCATCAAATCAGGGATACAGGTATTCCGCTGCAACACCAACCCCGGATAAAGAGAAACTCACTGGTTTCTTCGCACGACGCATAGCGTCTGCCCGCCTGCAACAGACCAATGCACTGTCTGTCATGCGCGCTTCCAACTCGGTCAGAATATCCAAACACGTTCGGACTGGATAGGTTGGTGGTGTGTCCAAATTGGACGGGTATCGGTCTTCGAAACAACCCCAGTGCCAGTGAATAGTTGGTTTGTAGCGCAAATGCAAAGTGCACGCACGCCGCCACACCTCTCGTGCGCCTGGGATGTCACGTTCAGTTATCTGCGTAGAAAATTTGGAGTGGCAGTAACTCATGCTTCTCAAGCAGCATTCCCATTGGGATACATAAAGACGTTGATCCAATTACTGTTTACATCCCGTTTAATGGAAAGCAGATATACAATCACGGACAGAACTATAGTGGTGCACTAGAGAGCCCGTTTGTGAGGTGCAGGTGGGCCATTTTTTGAGCAGTTTGGGTCAGGAGGTGGAATAAGGAACATCTATGGAAGCATCAGACAAGCAACTTAGGACCCAACGATATGCGTTTTATATATAACGACTTTATACCACTAGCTGTGGAAGAAAAACAGGAAGGGAACTGCGTCAACATTGATGAGACCCACACCTGCTTCACGAACCAAAACACGCATGGCAGTTATCCTTATTCGACACACTTGGATAGTGCGCATTTGAGTTGTTTCTCTTCTGAAGGTAGAGTTGCCTCTAACTAGCCTTCATTTTGTGAAAAATTCACTAAAATGTACATAACCGTTTGTTTGTTTTCTGAGCTGGGTAACTTGATTACAAACGTTTCATCAACAATCGAGGTGACGTCATAAGTGCACTTGCAATCAAACTGTCCAGCTCAGCGAACAAACCAACGACCATCTACGCTATCTGAGCTACCAGTACTCTCCTCTACAGTAAACGAAACGCACCTATTAAACAAATTACATCCAGGCAAGCAGAGGCCACTGCGGTTGGATGTGATCCAGCCAAGGTGGGCACACAATTCACTATCCATGTTCCATACAAGTTTGCCACTTTCACCCGCATGTTATGAACGGACAAGTGTCGAAGTGCATCACGGAATCTGACCAAATCAAATGTGATGTCTTATTTGGCGCAACCCATAAAAATTACAGCGACTAAGATGCAAAGGATAATTGAGTTAAGCCTAAACGGGGATAACGATAATGGCAAGAGGGGTGGGTTTTCAAACCGCAGTGACTCAAATGCTGCAAAGGTTTCTGTCCTTCTGGTTGGGAAGAGACAATAACTATATACTACTTGTGAGATTCAAGTAGCTTACTGAATGAACTAATTCACTGGCTCCTTTCCGCCTCTGATCCAAACCAAGGGCCTCAGGTTTCGCTCTTATTAAAGCTCACCCGTAAGCCACATTTTCACTGTACTGTACTGTACTCCGGCAATGTGGAATCTAAGACCAATTTAGTTCCCCACCAATGCACGCTGGAAGGCTGAACAGGCGAGAACATTCAAACTAGTGCACCGTGCGCTCACTGCGAAGCCTCGATGACCCAATGAGCGTCTTCATTCTACCGACTTATGATCCCTACCAAATTAACCCTCTGGATCAATCAGCGTCAAGGTGACCTGCAGATAGCTAAAAGATTATCTACTACTTGGCGTTGAAAGTTGCGCGATTAGCTGACCCTGTAGTCACATCACTTCCACCCGAACCAACTTCCTCCTGTCCTTGGGCTATTATCATGGGCAGTTCATTGTGGTTTATTAGTAACGACGGGCTTATGTCGCATGCCAGATGGCCGTATTTGGTAGTTCGGTACGGCTGAAGAGGAACCCTGTCGATGAGGTTTAGAGGAGCTAACTTAACTAAATTAATCGCAGCGGGAGAGTAACAATTGAATCAGTCAATGTTGAAAACCCGAAGAAAAAAACGTTGGCAACTAACCAATGTAAGAAACTATGAAATGATGAGAGTCAACTTAAATACTTCAAATTATGCGACAACTCACCTCTAAATAGCGCGCATATCGAATCCAAAAGTGTTCGTACAACGCACATGGGACTAGACACCGTTCGTACAACACGAGGACGCGGCGTTTGGCCAGCTCTCCCGTCTCCGAGCTGGCCACCGCATTATCGAGCTCTTCATCAGACATTTCTGGATGTTGTGACTTCAACTCTTCTCGCAAGTTAGCACAAACGGCAGCTGCCTCAGCCTCTTCAAAGCTCAAATATTCTGCCCAGTTAGTGAGTTGCACTTCCTCTAATGGTTTGACGTGAAAATACGGACGACGGATCTGATCAGATAAGGGAACGATAAAGGGGTACATTCATGCATGTTTGTGCCGGGTAAAAATCATGTGGCAAGGGTACGTGCTGCTTCAGTTTCAGCAACTGATGATAAGGAAAACCAAGGATATCAGTCATAAAACTGTCATGTAAGAAGGTACGCTTCAACAGACAGACAAAACAAGGGGTTCAGAACAGGCAGAGTAAACATGACGAAACACAGAAAAGAGAGTGTGAACGTAGGACGGTCGGTAAAAAAATGAGAAAACAGCGGAACCAACCTTTTCTTCAAAGTACCAACGTTTCATAATTTGCGTATAGGTTGCCTGGTACAGTTGTTCCCGAGAAGCTATCAAGAGTTCGCGGATGGCCGAGCGAGCAGTATCGGTGATCTGCAGATATTGTTGCATGGAAAAGAAGCAAGTGAAAGACAAGGGCAAATGGACAAGACATGTTCATATTCCATGGTGAAATGTACAGACGATGAGAGGCAACTCATGTGGAACAGTACGAGGTGTCCAATGAAACCTCGAGAAACAGCTGAGTTCCGTCGCACTAGAAAGATGCACTCCCCGAACCTGTATTATAAAGTTACAGGAGGGTGTAAGGGAGAGTAGAGTACCGTAATAGATAGGCGGTACCTTCGTCCAAGCTTCCCTTGGGTCACCGACCGAAGTCCTTGAGACCGGGGGCACTGTTTTACGAAAACATATGGTGCTTACTTCAAAGTTCGAACAATACCCCCCTTCCATTTCAGAGAATCAGCTAGACAGGCTACCTACCCTATGTACGTGTTCGTGCGTTTCCAAATGCCCGCTGTTCTCTCCATGTACATACGTCCAGTCGTCGGAATTTACAGATAACCAAATAAGTGATTTATTGGCCTAACACGTGCGTCTTGCAGGCAGTCGGAATTGTTCCTAAATGTTTACTATTTTCACGCCGACATGACAGTTGCAAATCAAAAGTGATCAGTACTAGGAAACTAACCCACTATCGGTTTCGTCTTGATTGGGACTGATCCGATGAATGCAACAGAGTTCTATCGTTTGACGTTCCAGCTGAAGGTCACAGCACTGACCGCTTTTGCTTGACAACCGGCTGCGAACAGCGTGTTCGCAATGGCAAAATGGTCATAAACGGGTATCACAAAAAAATCTTGCCAAATAACTCCACGTGCCATACATATCACACGCCCGGTTATCATCTATCAAGGAGTGTGTGCGGACATATTGGAAGAAATGTCCGCAAGGCACGCCACCACACAATAACGTGGATTAAAGGCGAGTACCACCAAAATGAATGCCATCCTGGCCAGAGTCCAGATAATTCTATATTAAAAGTGTTTGGAAACCAGTCCCTACAGGTGAATACTCCGTCCTCGCTTGACCCCCTACCCAATTAAATTTTATCCGTCCCTAACACGCTGCGCCATCTGTTGAAAATGGATCCGAAAATGGTAAAGTTCCTGTCATGTTCAATCGGACTTGAACGAAATTCAAGGGTGTCAGCACCTTACTCTTGGATGCTTAATACAAGATCCTCAAATTATTGAATTACTTTATTACCTTTCTGAGCTGAGCTCTCCACTCTCCATAGATGCACATCCTTTGAATATTCTGAACTAGTGTACTGCAGTAATCCCGACCTGGAACATAACCTTTTCAGGGAACACGCTCTCCTAGAATCACCAAGGAGCATCACTTGCCATTCACGATTTACTGTCCAACCACTTCTCACGAGCTGTCATAGGCTCCTTTCCTCGCGGTACTAGAGGGTTCCTTGTAGATGAACACATTCTGTCGACCTGCGTCATTGTTCACATCTTCGGTTCTACTGGTCTTCGAAAAACAAATCTCCAGCATGGACAGAGTTAGTTAGTTATCCAAGAGATTGCCATTCGACTGGTTCTGTTTCACAATTGCTTCTGTTACCCTAAGTTTCATGTGGTTAATTTGGAATACTACTGTGACATGTGCTCCTTTACTGAACGCATACTTCAATCGGAACCTAAACAATAATTCAGTGCGCTTGACAACACAACTAGGGGGGACTTCCCACTGGTCGTAGAAGGACCCTGCTTATCAGGCGGTGCACAGTTAAGGCAGCTTATGTCTTTCCCAGTCCTAGCAACAGGCTCCAAACGTGGCACTGAATGGACTCTGATCATCATCATCTGATGTGAAGACTACAGTTTCTGTACGCCATCGTCTTATCACCTGTATTCATTCGGGTTGATACTTCACCAACCCAGACGGCTCAGTGGTTAGAGCGCGAAGTTACTGACCGGAAGGTTCGTGGTTCGAACCCGACCTCTGTCTCTCGACTTCCCCTGGCTAGGCTTGGTCAACCTGGAAGTATCTCCGCGTTCGTGCTTACTTCGGGTGGCATGGCAGCTAGGCACCGAAAGGGCGTTACCGCTGGACGATTGTGTTGTTTTGTTCACCAATCCATGCAACGCCTTCGCGTCGCAGCTTACAGGAACGATGCTTCACTCAATGCTAAAGAAAATGCGTATCGAACAGCTGTGCCTCGGAATACACTTAGGCCGTCTCAGAGACTCTTATGCGTAATAATCTACCACGAAAAGACAACAGAGAAGAGGTATGTTACCTGTCCCAGAGTGAATTTTGAACTAAAATCGTGATAGATAGAGAACACTGTAGCAGTCTTCCTCTGAACCCGTTGTTTGGGGGTGGGTGAGGAGTTAGTATATGACGTTGGTTTTCCTTGAAAACCGGTGAACCATCAGCAGAGCGAGTTATTATTCCTTTTGAGAAGCTACCACAGATGAAAAAATGATTTCAACATGAAAATGTGTCAAACGTACTTCAACTACAGGTTTCGTGACACCAACGATTGGCGGTTCCAAGTCATCACCGGCATCAACGTCCGGCTGTTTGAAGGTCTGAACTTTAGCAGCCTTGAGAGATACCTGAGCGTGAAATCGGGCAAACTCGTTACGAGACAGAAGGTCCTCGGGCCGATTGTCCTCTACGAGTTTGTTAAAGCTGGAAAACAGAAAACGTGGCAGTAGCAGCGACTAGGATGAGTACGGAAAACCGGTATCCAAATAGATGCAAAAAGAGGTTATCGGCCCTTCCTCGGTTTGTCAATAACAAGATACTACGTCAACCGCAACCTGCGACAAAAAAAAAAGTGGATTATGCTGAGGCAGGCTGCTCCCGTATGCACATCCACTGGCCCGGTATACACCCGATAAAAATCCAGGCGGCGAACATAAGGACAAAACTAAAGACAAAGATGGTTCACAATTATCTCTCCACATAATCGTACAGGTTGATGGAGTGTGACAGTTATCACCGGGTGTTGCTTCTAGTATCGGCGCAGATTCAGCATACTGTATACAGAAAGAACGAGACGTAACACGAGGTGGCTTATCCATACGGATTCCGCAGCTCACTAGCCCACTTCGGGACCTGGCCAGCGTCTTTCAAATGAGGTAGTGGGAAACCTACTGCCGCATTAGTGATGCGGTCAAACGATATGAGCCCAGTCCATGAGTGACCAACAAGAACGCGCAACTCACCTATCCCAGTTTTGGAAATACAACTGTGTAGGGGTTTGCAGTAACCGCGTATATACATCCACGGCATTCCTCAACCGATTATGCCCCGTTTCCCAGCTGATGTAATGTTCCCACAGAGCATCCGATCGAAACTCCAACCCGGCAGTCGCAATAGCCTCCTCATATATACTGAAAGGAAGTAAAAGCGGGTAAGTTACTGTTGGGAACGGGATATTACCTAAGTGGTGACCGACGGAATCTACATCAATCAGGCAACGCTTGAACGCGGAGTGAAGTTAAAGAGGAGAGGGTTGGTGTTTACCTGCGCATCGTTTCCTCGTATTCATCACGTCCATGGTAGTAATCAATTGCGGCTTCCAGGTAGGCAGTCCACAAATCCACACTGAGAGGAACCGCTTTCACACCAGCTTTGAATACCTGATTGAGGTAAAAAGTAGAGAAACACCGGTAATTCTGGCAGCAACAAAACAGCATACGCTTGAAGCACGACAAAATAATTATTACCTACAAGCACTAGATTATCCTGACCGCTCGGCACGACGACCTCCGAAATGGATCACTGTGAGTGGCCTTAAAGACCCCAAGGAGCGTCTTCGAATGTCGGATGCGACCATCAGCCAACTTGCCCCCACGAGTTCAACCAACATCCGTCGAAGGGACCTGGTTACATTCACATAGCAGGCCGTCACACTGAACCTTGGATTTACATCTCGACGCCATAAAGAGTAAACCCCCAAAGCGACCATTTCTCTCGTTAAGCTACCAAGTGCATAGGGCCAACGCTTCCAATTTATGCAGCTTACGTAGCCAGACTACACGCTCAGTCCGGAAAGATCGTATGTATTACGGGCCAGGAATAACTGTTAGCATGGAGACAGCTACAACGGTTGACTAATAACGGATTATGAGAAAGGTGAAGAGATGGACTGAATACTTTATCTCACCATTCAATCGCCCCTTCAGGCACCAACTACCCACAAGCTGCACGCAGTACACTAGCAAATGCGAAATCTCTATCCACGGTGCATTACCCGAGATAATGAGGTTACTAAAGAGGCGAGGATAATGTCCCGGCGGAAGTCCTACAAAGCACGACTGCCAGCAGCCCAGCATCATTGGCATCGACAGCACATCAGTTTTCAACAACGACGCTTTGCTGCCATACAACAATAACTTATTTGAAAATCTTATTGTGAGGAAGGGACCTAGTGCCAGCCTGCCGCAAACATTCCGAGATACCTACACCTTCAGCCACTCGTTTAGGCAATATGAGTAGAAATCTACAACAACGCCACTGACATCGATTGGCAGCCATATCTTGCAGCCTCTCCAACGATACACACTGGGGATCACGAGAATCCCATCCTGGAGGGCTGGTCGCATCGACAGTACCCAGACTTTTCGTAATCGATTTCACTTCCCTCGGCCAGGTTAAACGTTGACCACCTCTTTGGTCACGCCACTCTAATTTTGGCAGGGAACAAAGAACTCTCTTTGGCAAACGATGATTCGCAATGTGCAGCACATGGCCTATCCGCTGCAGCTTTTGGTGCTGAACACGTTGTACAACCAAATACCCGCTTTCTATTTTTTTCGTTGAGAATTCGTCGGTACGTGAAGACCTCTCAGTTCCACTCCTCGAAGAGGCCACACCTCACACCAACAAAACAGCCTGTACTGTAGCCTGTCCCTTGAGATTCAGGAAAACGCCGTTTTGCCGCTATAGGTGTCTCTGTCGGCAGTCCTCGAACCTCGTCACAAGTTGTTCTGCTCAATATGGGACTCTTAAATATCCCCTGTGGATTGGAGCACCTCTAACACTGATACCCAAAAAGGCTCATCCTTTTCCAGGAGAAAGTCGTCGTAGAGTAAATGTAAATAAGTACTGGGTTACCCTACTTTCAGTCAAGAAAAGGCAACAGTGGAAAGTGACACACGCTGTCGACCGGAGAAGAACCACCGCCCAACCCATCTGTGGTTTACCACTCTAAGCCCCAGAGTTGGGGCAACCTATCACTCAACAAACAAAGGTTGATACACAAACTACGTTGGTAATCAGTAAACTCGAGACCAGCGCTCCTTCTGGAGCACACAGCCTGGCCCCGATTAGGACTCTGTGCGAACAAGCGTATCAGTTCGCCTGCCTCAAGAGTGTGGCGAGTGGCGCAAGGAACTTCAGCTCAGATCTCCAAAAAGGCCTCATTCTAGCATTATCCGACTGAGCTCAAAAGCTCACTCTGGCAACTGCATATTTTGGTTAGTCCTCCCACCCAGTGAAAAGTGGATATCGCTATGATGCACAGTTCTTAATTAAAAGTATATAACAATAGATGACTATAATGGCGCAAAAGCTCAGAATGTGGCGAAATCCCTCACAAGAAGTGGTCACATCCTACTTCAACAACCAACTGACCCGGAGTAGACTGGTGTTATTGAGACCATCCATGGAAAGGATTGGAACTCAATTCACTTTCTGAACGATGAAATGGACACCAGAAAGAATAACTTGGCCGGCTCTAACAACTCGATATCCCGAAACACCATACGAGCCTGAAAAGTCGACACAGAAACAGAAATCGAGCACAAAATCTGACTGCTTCAGCGCAACGCAGCTCCTGGACATGACGGAACGCAACCTGCACTCTTCAAATAATCCCTTGTTGCGAGACTTGCTCTACTACAAAATGTCTGAGATAGAATGTCGATGGATTGAAGCTTTTCGACGGTAATTCCAATCTTCAAAAAGGATGCAAGAACAACGTGCAAAAACCATCGAGGCATTAGTAGCTACAGCTTTCGGGTGCTCCCTAATAATATCCTGCGCAAATTTATTTATCATCATCAGCAGCAGCAGCAGCAGCGCAGATTGGTTGATCATCCGGAGTTACATTCATGAAAATTAAGCCAATTTTCGTCCTGATCGAAGTTGCGCCGACCACCTTACTTTATGCCAACTGCTTGAACATAAACCTGTCACCTTTTCGTACTGGTCGAGCTTCTGTGATGCAACGATCCTGCGGGTTATACCAGCTGGAACTCAGTTCCTAAAGGTTCAATCATGCCAGGAAAGCCAACGGGGAGCAGCAGTAGGAAGAACAGCGAGTCCCCACACGGCGAGAAATCGTAGTACGAGACAGTCTGGAGGTAAAGCTATACAGCCCCATGCGATAGGAATGTTAAGGCGGCAGGGCGCTTCCCCCAGGCGACCAGCATGTCCATATTTACGGAAGCAGCGTTGCTGCTTTACCCCAAGGAGGGACCGGTTAGAGGTCGGCCCTGAGAACAGCACATTCAGATCGCCCAACACTTGACCGTGACCGCTGGCGCATTATTCAATACGGTCGAAATACTTTTGAAACCAAAGTATCTGGTGCTGCTAAAAAGGCACCTGTTGTGCGCACATTCATAAGGAATCGTCGTCGGACCAGGCCGGCCTCCTGCAGCCAAGTGGGTCAGACTACTGAGTCAGTGGCTCCGGGAAAAGCCACTCAAGAAAACCCTAATAACAGCTACCTTGCGGTTCAGAATTTTGAGTCAGAGGCAAAGGACAGGATCCCCGAACAAAACCCTACATCCTCCCACTGACTTGTGGGTCAGACTTCTGAGTCAAAGGCCAAGTGTGGGATATCTCAACCAAACCCCTTCTTCGGCCTGGGTAACCGGGAAGTGTGGTGGACACAGAAAGCCAAGGAAATGGAAGAGGTCCAGAAAAGTGGTAATGCCTGAAGATTATTTCAGTTGATCCGTGCGACCGGTCCCCGGAGACCACATGTGAGCGAAACCATCAAGGATCGGAATGGAGTGACCATCTCGAATAAGGAAGAACGCCTCGACCGGTGGGCTGAATACTTCGAACAACAATTGTCATGGCCACCTGCTGCCACCCACCTGGAGCCCACAGGTGACGTAGAACCCTAGACGGTGAACGTGGAACCACCTACAGCCTCGGAGGTTCATGACTGCATATGTTCCCTCAATCGCCACCGAGCCTCTGGCCCGGATGACCTCTCACCCGCATTGTCCAAAGATGGGAGTGAAGTCCCCAGTCAGTGCTTGTCTGATCTGTTTGCTTGCATTTGGGAAAAGGAGTCTGTCCCAGACAACTGGGGAGAGTCGGTGATGGTGCCCATTTTCAAAAAAGGGCCTCGTAGTGAGTGTGGCAACCACAGGGGGATCAGCTTGACCCCGGTCGTAACGAGACTGTTGGCGTCACTCGTGCTTCGTCGCCTTACGGTGGCTCGTGAAACACTGACTCGAGAGCAGCAAGCGGGATTCCGGCCTG
>SJOL01007384.1:1121922-1202616 GCA_004794785.1 Opisthorchis felineus
TGCTGGGTCAACGGTGAAAACCCTGTTGGCCAAACGTTGTTCAAACAGAGTATAAGTAAGAAATAGGTCTCCTCGGAGGCGACGACACTCCAGGGGAAAGAGTTCAAGCACCTCGAGACGCGTTACATAGTCAACGGATTTATGGCCAGCGACCATTTTCGTAGCAGCTCGCTGGGCACACTCAATGAGGGTTACGTCCTTCATGTGTCCTGAGTAGAAACTTGGTTGGCATATTCAAGAAGCCGTCTGACGTAGGCTTCATAGAGCATTTGAAAGTCCTTGCGAGTAATATGGGAGAAGGTGCGCCGAATCATCCGTATAACGGTGAATGCCTTTCGGATAGATTTCTCATGGTGCAGTGAGAACGACATGTTTAAAGAGAGCCAGATACCCAGTTCATTTTTGGCGTCTATCCTCGTGATGTCTTGTGGTCCATTCTCACTATGCACGACAAAGGCATCCGCTGAGTCTCCTCCGAATGACCTATGGACGCACTTTTCGTCATTCAGAGGAAGATGGCTGTCCAACGACCACTGTTTCGCAGCGTCTACATCCATTCAGAGGGCACTGGCACTTGAGCTCAAGGATTTCAAGTCGCCCACGAAAAGCAGACATGGAATTGGAAGAATATCTGGAAGGTCGTTGTCGGATATGAGAAAAAGCTTTGGTCCCAATACGGAGCCTTGGGGACGACCTGGTACTTACTCATACCCTGTTTGGACAATGTTTGGATGATACTTTTAACCGTTGACCCAACTATCACAACGGTGGGGATATGGTAAGGAGATGTTTGAGCTCAGAACGCGCATTTCTATTAGGCAACAGCATTTTTTCTCATTTCAGATAGTTGGTGCCTAGAATAATCATTTTCCATCGGTCGTTCTCTCTCAGTCTATTACCCCTTTCAAATCCCTCCTAGACGTTTTCTACGTTGGTTCTCGTGCTTGCTACATCTGGCTACCTAAAGAACGATGCTACACGCTATTCCCCCTTGAACCGTCTAGGTGATGTATGGGACTTAAAGACCTTGATAAGCACCATTGCTTCCGGAAGTATCACCCGAGCAAAAAGCATCGGTAGTTTCCCTCAAACATGCGAAGAGAGGGCACTCAGGCGTGCAGTGGCAAGATGATGGAAGCAAGTGTATGGTGGTGGAGTTAGGGGACGGGAGATTGTGTGTAAACACTCGAATGCTGCACAGCAGTTACCGTCGGCGTCCCTTCTACTCTACAAACTATTGGAGCCGAGGCATAGGTTTAGCTTTATGTTGTAGTTTATTGACATCCAGTATTGTATAGATCGGAGTTTGGAGAAGTTTGGAGAACTCAGCGCCATCCTGCAAAGCTTGAACTTATGGTTTCTTGGGTAGGATCAGAAAGCTGGGTCGCCTCCGCGACGGTGTTCCATTTAGGCTAACTATTCAATGTTGCACTGTGATCTGGGGTCCCTTTTAGCTAGTAGGGTTCTTGAATTGACCAGGATAGAGGTGATGGTAAGGGTGAATGGAAATGTGAGTGAAATTTCGCAGTACAGGGCCTCCAGTCTGCTGGCGGTCGCTTTACACTCTTGGTCCTCGGGACAGATTTTCAAGAGCTGTGAACAGTAAGAGGATTTTAGATGGCGGGGGACAGCACCTCCGACAGCTTGGAGGCAGGCAAGTCTGTGAGAGTTTAAAATATAGCACCTTTCTGTGTACATCCTCATATTTTCACATACAGCCTTACATATATTGATGTTTGTTCAACTTGGTCTCTGTTCGTACTCTGTGGCTCTCGGTTCAGTTTTAGAACTGCTCGTTCGCCATCATTGGCCACTCACTAGAAGTAAACCCAGATCATTTTAGGCAAAACTAGGGGGATTCCGAAGTTGCTACTTTTATGGGAAGTTAGTATAATCCGTCTGCACGTTTCTGCGGTGTGTTGCTTGTAGCATTTTGTTTAATTGAGCAAAATTTCAAGGTTATTGACCACTGCCGACTCGCATTTCATTGCTGTTTTACGCGATGAAGCACAAAATCCAACGTTTGCATATTGTAGAATTCCGCCGGGTTCTTAACAAGTAAAATACTATCTACAGAATGCCCATTGCAAATTCCAACCAACAAAATTGTGGAATAACGCTTGCATGCGTAAAACCTATCAAACGCAGCAAATTAGATGAATGTGTTCAGCGAACTTCAACACAACACACATTTTGTGAGGCTCGCCTCCCGTCCAGCATATGAATGAAATAGACTTTGATGCGCTATGCTGTATTGATGATAGTATGCACCTCTGCGGATCATCTGTAATCTCTGACGTTCACAACTACGCTGGCGGAGAATGGGGCCAACCAATCCCAGTTATCATGATCACAGCACGCGCTGTCGCCTACTTTGGCTACTTATAGTAACTGCTAGGCCCGTATCTATGTGCGGCGCTGATTATGAGGCCCCAGCCATGCACAGTAACCTAATCCAATGGCCAACGGCGGTTTGTCATACTCATAACTGTGGTCGATGTCGCCCAAGTCAGAAATTACAACAACACCGGTGGCGAATTGTTTTTATTCAATGGATACGCCGGCACAAACGTAACGTAGTCGCTCCGGTTTTCGTATTCCGCGGACCACGTTCACCAGACAGGGCTTCGTAAAGTTAAATTGCATAATCGATCAAATATCGCAGATATCTTCAGAAAGCGCATTGAAACATTATAATTTAATGAATTTTGACATGCCAACTTACCATGTGCTTCATAAATCCTACTGTCAAAAATGAACGATCACTATCTACTCAGTAAGCATGTCCAGATTCGGTGATTCAGTATTGGACGCAAGAGAAGTTGAAGCTAAGAAGAGGTATCATAGAGCTGTCGTTTTTGAGGCCTTCAACTTACCAGCCTCCATCTTCTGCGTATTTGGGTAGGAGAGTTTTAGTGCAACAGTATTACGGGTAATGTTTGGTTGGGCTTGCATAAACCGATCAAGGTCGACGTCATTGCTTGCTCTCCCGGCTGATCGCTTGATGGACGGAAAGATACTGTTGTGCGATGGACCAGCGACCAAACAAAATGATTTCATTGCCGCATGCACACTCACCTGGTGGACGTGCCTGAAGATCTCCACACATTGAACAGGGGCTCGTTACCGCAGCAATAACCGTGATATGACGACCGATCCCGCGGAAACTAGCAATCGATAAGATCGGTTGGCTGGCCGCAGAGACCACAGGGAACATCGTTTGTCAGCGTAGAACGCCACCTGGGTTGCTGGCGGTCGTCCTCGGACACCGGCAGCTGGCTGCTCATTGCAGTGGACGAATGTTGACATAACATCAGCAGCGTTTGTACAATCCAACGCTTTGGGCAGCTTGTAGACTTGCGTAGCTCCAACAACTTCAATTCGCAGATCACCCGCTCAAGCTTCCTGTGCAAACCTTCCACTGGTGATGGCTGTGGCCTGGGAACCAGAGATAGGGTTAACCTCCTCTGGTAGGTTGTATTCAGCTGACCACCGCTGAGAATGGGAAAGCAACCTAGGCAATGCATGCTCGATTACTTAACTTGCTGCAGGGAAACGAGTGGCCTCTGAGGACTGAAGACAGTTATGTGCAGGGTGGCCACATAGACTGATAAGAGTGCAAGTACCAGCCGAGGTGCTAAGCGTTTGAGAACATTTTGGGGTTTGGACAAGACTAACTGTTGTCAACAACGGGTTTATCTCGCTAGTGCGATCTGTCTGATGGTATATCAGCTTTGGCGTGCACGTGCGAATGCGTCTAAGAAATTGATTGGCGGCATATGTCGTCATCCTGAAAACCACATGAAGAAGGTAACTGTCTCACTTGTGAATTTCTCGGCGGTCGCAGTGATACTCATACTCGTGCACGAGACACTCGCTGTGCCTGGAGACCTGGGTGACATGCGTCGGGCAATCGGCATGATGCACGAACCTATTCAAGACGGTTAATAGTCACATCCCCGAAATGTACAAGCCCGCGCTGCGCATGAGTGGCCCAATTTGGAGTGATGTACAACCAGCAGGCGCTCAAATAGGAGGCAGAGTTGGGGTCGGTTCCCCGCACGATATGTAAATCTTGGAGAAACCTACGTGATTATTGTCCGGTACACAGTTACATACTCACCCGCGTTATCGAAGCGGGTCATGACTTGGAATGTTTGCCGGCCGCGTTCGGAAACTGTCTGCAAGAGTTACAATTACGTGGTGAATCGTACGTGCTTCCGGATGGCTTACCGTGCGTGGAAATGGCACAGCACTGTTTCGCAGCCAAGCACACCTTTACCAGCTCGCATCTGCGACGTCATCCTATCCATGACAAACGTTTTGACGGAGTGCTACCCACCCGTCATGTCCTTGAACAAGCCGAAGGGCTTGCAGAAATGCAGAAAACGCTCGCTTTCAACGAAGGCATACATCGCCGGTCTCCCGATATCCATGCCATCCGCCAAACGAGTGTATAGTTTGTACCTACACGCTGTACGTCCAGTGCACAAAACAATCTACCCATGGCGGTTTGTGCCGTGCGTAACATCAACGTTTACGACTTCCGGGAAACGATGAAACAGTGCGATTTGCTGCGGCCACATTCCCAAAGTTTGGCTGGCACCAACGACATGTCATCTACGAAGCAAACAAAGTAACCAACAACCTACTTAAAAATGGGGACCAGCACTTGACGCGATGGCCATAGACATATTGGATAATCACCACCTTTCCGACTTGATCTGCGAGATATTTGAGACACTCCGACGACGGGGTCTCATACTTCAAAAGCGAACTGCAATCCTTTAATTGATCACTTGTCAGGCACAGATTGATGGATAACCTGTCAAAAAGAGGCATGCTCAGTAGATTGTTGTGCTCCATGTGGTAGGAAGAAATCCTTCATTGTACCGTCATTGTACCGACGAATACAGAATCCGGCGAGGCACCCAGTACAGTGTGTGATACAGATCATAAATGTGTAAGGAGAGACTTACTATCTGCGACGAATTCCACGTACTAAGCTCGGTCTACAGGGACGCCTGCTGCAACGGTGGAAACCTTTTTTATACAAAAGGCGCAAACCGCTGCTCGTTTTTGAGTTTACGTGGACGAAAACCGCAAAATTATGGAAGATCCACTGTTTCAATGCATTTTTCAATGCACTGAAGGATAAAAAACCTAGACGAGCTAAGTTCTCTACAAAATTATCCGCCACTTTCACAGACAAATCATGCTGAGCAATGGCGGTCATTAAAAGTACGAATCTCATGCCCATAGTCGGTCTTGTGTTGGTTTAAACAACTTCCAAGAAAACCGCGGTCATATGGGGAGATTCTAAGGTTTTGGATAGATGCCATAAAATGATAAAACTTTGTCACAACTTTCATTCTCCGAACTATGGTTTCGAAAACATTTGGGGTGTGAGTCTATGTGTTTGCCCGTCACGACTCAGGAGGAGGTTGCCTAAAATTTGGAGCAGCTTATTTTTGAGAAGTTGGTCGCTTCATGGTGTCATTCTTACCACCTTGGAGAAGGCGTTAAAGGTTTATAACAATGGTATTTATGCAGTTTTGTCCGTGCAGTTGTCAGGAGTACAGTCGTGCACTCTGGTTTTTCGTGGTCCGTAAGACCACAGCCCCGCACCTTAGAAGCACAATGCTTTTTTGCAAAACCTTTGTGTGTGGAATAAAAATTTTAACGCCCAACCGTTGCATTTTTGCATTTGTACTCAGACCTAGAATCACCCTAATCTACCGTCATTTTTTTGCGATTTGCTTCAATTAATCTCCCTCCAAAAATGATTTCGCGCATATTACTGTGAACTTGCTGTGCTATGGCTTCACAAGTGGCCTCACATACGTTTATTGAGAAATTGTGGGCTGCATCAGTTTCATCCTTCACAGCATTTGAAAAGGCGTTAAGTGAACACTTAAGGAACAACTATGTCGTATTTGTGCGTTCATCCAGTAATCAAAGCACCAACGCTGTTTTGCGTTACGAATGGATGTGTAACAGATGCAGCAGGTGGCCAGCAAGACGAACGAAAAGTCGGGGAATCCGATGAAGCTAGTAAGCTGAGCGTATTTTTTAAGAAAAAAAACAGTGATCGAAGCACCTGCTGCCCAGTGTGATTTTGTCTAACGGGGCCAAAGAACCACCTCGCAGTCACCTGATATTATCTTGAACACAACCATAAGGTCGTGAAGCTTTTGTACGACCTGCCTCCGGTTAATCGACGGCTAACCGAATAGGAGTTGGGCATCTGCAGGGCTCTGCTGAAGTATGGAATGCCGTCGTGTGAAGTGCGGCAGTTTGTGGCAGATGATATCGGCAAAATCCTTACCACTTAGGACATACACAATGATAATGATAATGATAATGATAATGTTTATTCCCAACTTGTAAACGGCATGCCGTCAGGCATGATCATAACGTTACAGTCAGAATAACAGCATGACTGGCGGGGATTTAGGGTACAGGGGTTTTGGGAAAAGGGACAGCGTGATAGGCGGTGGGCATATCCGATGTAGGCGCGGTCACCACTAAACCGGCACGGGCAGGGAAACACAGTTACCATGAGTTTTTTAGAGAGAATATCGAGTAAGATCGGATCGTTAGGATTTGAAGGTGGCGGGCAAAAGACAAGGCGAGGGAGGGCAAAACAAGAGGCTTCCTGCCTGACACATGACAAAAAAGTGTAAACGGTGGAAAATGAGGAACCAGAACATCAGATCTGGTGAAGCAGCAGAGTTGGCGTCATCCAGCCGGTCAAAATGAACTAAAACCTAAAACCACCGCTTAGGCCTCGTGGCCTTGGACTGTTGGGCTCATGACCAGGGTCACAAAAAACGTAAGTAGGGATGATGAAGTGGAAGGATTAGCAAAGTGGATAAGTGGTAACAGGAATCTCAAAAACGTCGTGTACAGTGAAACTGCAGAGACCCACTGGTGTCGCTGTTGTGGAGTTGGGCATAATAGGTCCTTGGAAGAGTGGGCTGGTGGCAACACACGGGCCGGAACGCGAACTGTAGAGAAAGTTAGTTCGGTTTTTGGACAGTCGACTAACAGACGTCACATTAAAGGTCATTGGGCTGGGATGTGCGATTCATTGAGCAGCGGGATTCTCTTCAGGCTGGCCAAGGAAACAAAGGTAGAACAAAGCCGATGTAAGATTGCAGGATTTTTGGTCCGTTCGGGGATCCTGTGGATGTAGATCATAGGCCAGGTGGAGTGGATAACAGCCAACCAGGTCGTCCATACCTGATACTGCCGAAGTTCAAAGCTTGGGAAGATGGGGGAATGGGATGAGGTTAGTAAAGCATGGTGAGTTTGAGGAGACATCAGATGGGATAATGTGCATTAATATACATAGAAAGAAAAACTTGACGTCTACCGCGATTGGGGTGATGAGAACGGGTGATTATATGGGATAGGACAGGGGTGGAGTTGTACTTAATGTGCTAGCGACCAAGGGTTGGGTTTGCTAACATATGATACTAAAGTTCAAGGGACCTAGTACAAACCGATATAAGCACGCAGAGTGGCATTGTGGTTAGGGAATTCAAATGTATAAGGACTGATGGGAGTGGACTTCCGAGATGATGGACTGATTATTCTGGTATTTATTACATGAGTTGGACAGCACCAGGAAAGTAAGTGTAAGAGAAATAGTCATCAGTCCCCGAAGCACTGCCATCAGCTTCAAGTTAACAAGTGGTGCATGGCGAATAAAAAGCCTTTGGGCACTAGTCTTGCATGCTGATAGCGGAGCTTTAGGAACCTCTGTATACATATATTTCTCATTGTATATGTTCACTCCTGGGGGCAGTAGGTAGGTGCGTGTGTTTTGTTTGGTTGACTAAGTGGGCTTTGGTGCAGTACAACCCCAGTTATGACGAAGGTGGCTACAGCTATGCACGTCGATGTAAACCATGGGAATCACAGAGTCTCCAGGCTATTCCGTCTGTGTTTTTTTTACGAATTTCTTTTTTTAACAAACGGGAGGCCAGTTTTTTCTTTTTTCCTCGTTTGTGGCTTATAACTTTGCCAGTTAAATTACATAACCGGGACGATTCCAGCCCAGCAGCAAAAAACAGAAAACAACAGTGCTCTTTTATTGATTTCCTGAATTAAAGGCCATGTTCAGAGCCACCGGCGATGGGCGAAGCACCCGTGCTACTGGAGATGTGTCGGGTATACTAACGCACCATGGTGCAACGCAACAGGGCGACCATCCATGCATGACGTACCGACCACCACACGAGGTTTTCATCCCTCGTGCATTCCACCAGATCTGCGAGGTAGCACGCCACCAAGCAGTCGTAAGTGCGGCTTGTGCAATAATAACGAACTCCAGCTACCAGATAATTTAATCCGGTGGGGGGAGAGCCAGGCCAGTAAAACAGCTCAGTTATTTCCAACAAGCCAATGACAAACAACCGCTGGAAAAGGCAGGTCGCGGATCCAAATGAGGCGGCAGCTACCATTGGGACAATGGGGACAGAACGAAGATGGCCAGAGCGTGTGAACCATGGCTAAACGATGTCAGAGCGTGAGCTATCAAGCCAAACTGTGGCGTACCGCAATGTTGGGTGCGTGTGCTGAATGGGTTGCGAGGCGTATAATAAGTTCTCAGGCATGAGAAATTATGACTTGCTTGTTTTATGTTGGTTAAGGTTAGGCAAGACGAGGCACCACTCATTGAACAGAGCGGATAGAGCAGTCCAGGGCAGGGACCTAGCTGGGAGGAACCTGGTATAAGTTGCTTTAAGCAAGTCAAAGATGTGGCAAGGTATGGTAAGGGGTGGCTTATTTTAAAAAAAATTATTGTTCTCATTATTTTTTCGTTCACTAACTATACCTTCGCCAAACACAGAGGCGGTCTTGACCCCGTTCATAAAGGAGATCGGTGGATAGATTGGCGGCCGCGGCTTCACATGTAGGGAAGTTATCTACAGACTGTGAAAACGTATGTTGATGTGTGGTATTTCGGAACCAATCGGAGATACTGTTCCGGATGCGAATGTAGTGAACCAGGAAGAGGTAGTGTCGTAGGTTTGCAAGCGCTTGAAGGCACATTACGAGGTTATACTAATAATAATAACATTGTTTATTCCCAGCTGGTGGGTGGCATGCCGTCAGGCATGATCATAATGCTACAGTCAGAATAAAAAATGACTGGCGGGGTTTGTGGGTACAGGGGATTGCTCGGAAAGGGAACGATGTCATAAACAGAGGGCATTAATAATAATAATAGTAATAATAATAATGTTTATTCCCAACTAGTGGGTATCATGCCTTCAAGCATGATCATAAATTTACAGTCAAAATAAGAGCATGACTGGTGGGGTTTGTGGGTACTGGGAATTCCGTGGAAAAGGGACGGCGACCTAAAGAGTGGGCCTTATCCGACGTAGACTTGGTCACGCCTGAGGCCGTATGAGTAGGGAACCAAAATTTTTACGGATTTACGGAATTTATAGCGTGTATATGACTTTACGTTTAGCCTAGCCTCTGCTATAAAAGCATTTCGGTACAGCAGACGGTGTAAGAGGGTTAAATTTAGCATTAACCGTCTGAGTCATAGTGGATCAAGGCCTACGGTTGCACAGCGGGAGCGGTAGGAGAGAGGGCTGGTCTGTGGGAATAACTTTTTGGTGAATGAACGTAGGACGTTCTCGAGTGCCAGCCTACAACTTTGTGTATAAAGGGAAGAAAAAGCAAGACAGAATTCCATAATTGGTCGCACGCATAGCTTGAAAATTGCGACCTTTGCGTCTCGAAGGTGGGAGGAGCGTAATATTCGAAAGCAGGGCCTACGTACTTGGGCAACCTGGAACTGGAATTGATGAGAAAAACTAGAGGTACAAAAGTATCTGAGACAAAGGTCTTTGATCTCTGTGGAATGAGTGACGGGGTTCCCATTAATTGTGAACGTATTAGCTAGGACGGAGCAGCGACAGGAAGTTATGTGGTACTTGGGAGAAGAGAACCTTAGGCTATAGGCACTTGACCAGCGAGTCAGAGAGTCTAAGTTTTTTTGGATCTGGCGAAAGGCAAGAGCTTTAGCAGGGAAATGTGTAATGTGTAGGAAATGTGTAAGCGATTTTTATATCATCCGCGAAAAGGAAGGGTTTACCATGGGATAGTGTGTCGAGGAAGTCATTGACATACAGTAGGAAGAGGTTGGGGTCTAGCACGCTCCCATGAATGATTCCACTGGTGATCGGTAGTGGGGATGACTGTTTGTCACCAATTTGTGTTGTCTGTGACCTATCAGATAGATAGGAAGTGAACCACTGAAGTAAGGATCCAGTGATGCTAACATAATTGAGTTTATTCAGCAGGGATGCATGAGGGACCTAGTCAAAGGCTTTCCGGATATCCAGATAGACTGTAACAACAAAGTGTCCGGCATCACAGGCCGCTGTGACGGCCTCAAAGAAGTGAAGCCGGCAGCCACTGACGGATCTCTGATATAGGAATCCGTGCTGTCGGTCATCTATGGGATTTGTAGCTAGGAGAACCTGCTGGAAATGCCGACCGGCTCTGTTGAGTAGGCGCCGCATAGTTGGGTTTTATTGTGATAGATGCCTTCGGTCGTAGCAAAACTTCTGAAGATCGGTTGCCTGCTTTTGCTGCAGTCAGGGGAAGGCATTGTAGCCACATATGCTTCTCCAGATGTCAGCAGATATCGTTGTTTCTATGCTTTCCAGATGTAGTAAATGTAGACGTAACGCACACGACAAACCGTTCTGTGAAAGTTTTAAAGGCACCTAATATTCCGCCTGTAGATGCAAGCTGTATACCTTCCTGATAACGGATGGCATGGTTACCGAGCTTCCGGTTACGTATGCCTTCGTGGGGAGTGAACAGTTCACCCCTATGCTAAACTTTTCGATTTATTCAAGGAAATGATGGGGGAGCTATATGAAGTTAAGGCTTTCGTTATGGACAAGTTGGAGGCACAACCGAAGGCTGCAAGAGTCGTGTTAATCTGCGACGTAATGCTGTGCTACTTTCATATCAGAAAAGCTACCAGGAAACACGTATGTTCAGGGGCAAACCTTGCTGCGTCAAGGCTCAAAGTCTGCGACTGACGGCCTGCCGTCGGCAATCGAGGATACTGCACCTCAACCCAGATGGCGGTCTAGGGGTACAGAGTCGGGCTTTTGTGTGCTCTGCGACCGGCCGACTACAACCAGTGACAGCTGGTGTGCAACGGATCGCGTATAATATCACGTAGACTGTTGCGCTGGTTAACCTTGCCCGCTGTGTGGTGATGCTCTCCAGGCTTGTCCCAAAGGTGAGCACACAGAAGAATAATTTTTGGTTCTCAGCCCCCGACCCGTCCAGAAAACGTAAAGATGTGCCTGCTACCCGGTCCGCAAAGACGGCGTCTTATGATGTTGACCTGGACCAAAGCACAGAATCCCAGCACAGTGTGTCCCGGAAGTCTGCGTGTCCGTATTTTTGGTCAAATGAGGAACCACTCGACAGCCGTGAGTAAATGTCTGACCGCTACGACTAACGCTGGAGAGTGCCAGCTAGGTGAGAGAGACGAAGATGGTTGCATCTGACCCATCAGCTCCAAAGAGTCCGTCAGTTAATGAGAACTCATGCACTTCACGTAAGCCCCATATTTCTTGAGGGATACATTAAGTAGGCATGCGAACTAGCCCCTGAAGATGGCGTTGTGTAAACAAGCCTCTACGGCATTATAACCGCTGAAGTACTCCCATTTTGGGGGACGTATTCCCCCAGTTTGTCAGCCGCGTGCCTCATGGTGGTATTTCGATAACCTAACTTATATGTTCTCATTTCAGGACGTTAATAGCCCAATGAACACACCGCACGAAGAAGGTCATGCGCCTCCCGGCAGGAAGTACGTACACATCAAAACGACCAATAGAACTCAAATTTTTATGTCTTCTTATTTGGAACTTTTCCCCAGTAGAAGTGGACAGGCGCGCTTCGGCCAGCTGATTAGGCATCGTTAACCCCTGGCCACACGTTAGTCGTGCACGTCAGCTAGGTTCGTTCAGCTGTCCGCTATGATCGACGTCATGGTCTGCCTGGCATATCTCGCAAGCTATAATGAAACACTCTGCTGTTTACCGACAGACTTGCACGATTTTTCCGGCAATAATGAACGCGGCTTCCGCAAGTTTTACTGGTAATAGCAACCATCGAGCAAAAATTATTTACAGGAATGGTACCTCCGCATATTTTGCATCCACAAGGGCCATGTAGATTCCAGAATGTTCAGCGAATTATTTCAGCCGTAAAACTATCTGGAAGTTCGGTCCATTATAGGTGACTCACATTTTTCCGAAATTCGCGATTTCTTATTACATTAGGCAACATATTCACGGTCAGTGGTGTATAATGACCTTGAAGATTCGCTCACCTAAAAAAATCACGAATGTAGATAATTTGCATGATAATTTATTATACATAGACATTCCACACTATGAAGTGGCAACCCTGAAAATGTCGTAGCTTTCGAGAAATCAATTCCATTGTACGAATACTGAGTGGCGACCCAGGCAATCCTGGACGTCGAGAAACCCCGATTGGGTGAAGAAAGGCGAAGGATGGGGAGCCCTAAGAACAACTAATTGGTACTGGGCTAGGATTGACAATTTTTTACAGCAGATGACCTTGAGATTTCAGTTTCATCTAGAGAGGCCCAAGTCCTCTGTGGAACCTCCAGACAGGTCAGACCACAGATGAAACTCGCGATCTTGGTGTTGTCGGTGCACGGCAGAACACGGCTGGTTGGGGATGCTGGTAGACTACTGATAAATTGAATGAATGGTTAGCTTTCTAGGGTAGACTGGTTGAGGCGTTGAAACTACTGGACTATGATCGATTTACTCGTGCTCGATAAGTACACCCGGCTAAGTTAAATATCAACCATGTGACGGTGTGACCCTCATGGATTGTAGGCCGTATCAGCGGCAGAACTTTATTAACTCGGCCAAAGGCTTTAGAGAATTCTAGGCAGACTAATCCGACTGGGAAAGCTACATGAACGACATGACGATGCAAGAATCAGTGGCCGTTATTAGGTTCATGATGTGAGTGAATCGCAGGGGGCCGTGCTCTTCGGGAGGCAGGATAGACCAGCTGTCCAAGATAGCGCGAATCAGCCCATTGTTTAACTCCCGATTACTTTTTAGATCTTCATTGGTAGCCGTTTTGGGCTACAGTTACAAGGACAAGCTCCGTCTCCACCCTTGTTAATCGAACTGATACCCCTGCTCCCAGATTTTTTGGGGGCCTTTGCACGTGTAAAACAAAGATCAAAATGTGCTGTCGATGGCCCCGCAAGCGCAAGATATCTAATACTGAGACCAGCACTACTCTGATGTTGATTGCGGTTGTTTCTAATGTGACCCCATACCCATAACCTTTATTCATCCCTCTCTCACAAAACTAATCCTCAAATCAAGCCCTCCTTCAAACACGTAAATCCGCCTTTATCTGACAGAAAGCCACAATTCATCGCATTAAGCTCTTTCTGAAGGCCAATTTAGACCAGTTCTTTCATGTCCATGCATTTTTGTGCAGTACAGCGACAGCTGTAAGTTGAACAGACAAGACACTCCTTCTAAACTTCATGCTACTCCGGGTTCAGCGACCCATTTTCCTCAAGGTACTGGTCCATTATTTGGTGCCAACTTCTTCCCATCACCATGTAGGACACATTTGACAGATTTGGCGGACAGTTTTTCAATTACCTGGACGGTCATCGCTGTTGGGAATGTGGATGACGGGGGCGCTTCTCCAGTTTCGAGCACATTTCCATCTTCCAGGAGCTCTCTAAACAGCTGGGTTCGGACGATGTCGTCCAGCTATAGCATTCTTCCGGTGCCTAGCTACCATGCCACCCGAAGGAGGCACGAGGGCTGGGATACTGCCAGGTTTCCCAAGCCTAGACAGGGAAAGCCGAGATGCAGAGGTCGGGTTCGAACCGCAGACCTTCCGGTCAGTAAGTTCGCGCTCTAACCACTTGAGCCATCTCGCCCCCGTTCGGACGATACTACAGCATCTTTCAGTATCCTTAGTAGATGTGGCCGTCAATCCGGGAAAGTTAATGGGGAGAGAGTAATCAGTTTACTTTCAAATCCCGTGGCAACTGTTTCGGACACCCGTATGCTTACTACTAACGCGGCACTGCAAGTCAGGAAAGTGGCTTGAAGGTGAATTTAAGGAAATCGAAACGGAAGCCCACTGGCAAGTGCCCTGCAACTTGGTTGTTAGAAACCGCGATCCCTGGCATTTATTATAAGTATTGCTGTTACTCCACGCCGTCGAATAGCCTCAGAATGAAAGCGATAAAAATAGCCTCTTCAAATTGCGTGGACCCACCTAGCTGGGCGTCTTTCGTACACCACCCTTAATCATTTTGCGACTTTCAGCAGAGTTTTAGGTGGATTTGCGCATAATGAAGCCCAGGATAACCCAGGACTTGAGGAAAAGTACCCAGGCCCATCCTTGTCTCAGGCGGTTTTTTGGGCACACCTCTCAACTATGGTAAACAGGCACCCTTTTCCCCTCAATTTCGTAATGCATGTTGCACCCGTAAAGTACAATCCCATTATACATTCGATAGGACCCCTGTTTGTTCCGACCGCCGTCCTTAAGCAGGTACCGAGCGGTCATCGCCTGTGATATGTCTGGCATCCAGTTTCAAGACAAGTTCCTGGAGGTAGGGAAGGCAGGAGCCTGTGCAGTTTGTCAGTTGCAACATCAGTACTGGACTCCAGGTTAAGCTATATGGAGGCTTGGCTTGGACAAGTGAATTTTAGTTCTGGTGGGCGTATCCACAAGTGTGATAGGTTAATTTGATTCAATATATCTATGTTTGATCAGCAAACCGGCTGCTACTGGATCAGGAATACGACTGGTTCAGTGCAACTCGCATTTCTGCAACAAACAAGTGGAAGCGAGCAGCTCTGTACTGCAATTTTAGGTTATTAGTGTGACGGAAAAATAAGCATCTGGTTGGGACATAACAAAAACGGAAGCGGCTGAATATGTTAATTTGTACATAGACTTTGAGTGGATCTCGGTAGTTGAGAGCAAGGTGAGATACTGGGGGCGAATTCCGGTAAATTTGGTCAGGTTAGTGGATGATGTATGCACGAATGCTTTAGCGGGGAAAAAGTGGAGACAGTAGGTGAGCAGTAAAACTGTGACCACCGAACTAGGCGTCCCAGAGCGTAATTTTATAGAACAAAATATTCATAAAAGGCTGTCATGCAAGTCGGTTACCAATAGGCCTGGTGTATATAGTCCCGATAGAAACGGCGAAGGAAAAACGCAAGGATGCTATCAGGAAGGTCAGATTCCTGAAAGCAACCACTGTATGCTGCTGAGTCTACTGAAACTCTCAGCTTCACTAGATGCTGACGTCAGACAACGCCCACCCAATATACAGCGCGTCACAGACAACTACCAAAGTCAGACAGCGTGCGTCAGCATTAGACCATGTTCAGACAGTGTCCCTCCAATAAATAGCTTGAAGCCGCTATATTTTCGGACTCGCACTTGCACTTGCACGTGCACGCACTCACGCTCTCGCACTCGCTTGTTGTGTCCCCTTCTGTGAGTCTTTCCCCGGCACTAGGCACTGGAGCGGGGTCAGCAGCAGATATAACAGATTTGCGACGCCCCGAACCCACGGAACTATGATACTAACCGCTGAAGCGTTGAAAGAAATTCTGCTGCAACGACAAAATCAGTTTGAAGCGGCGCAATTAAGTTTGGTGGGAACATTGACGCAGCAACTTAAAATTCAACCGCCAAATTCCGCTCCAGATACAAATTCAGTCAACCCGATCTCCAGCAGCACCACGGGGTTCTATTATGACCCTGACGCCGGCCTAACCTTCGATTCGTTGTTCAAACGTTACGAAGATGTTTTCAAAGTCGAACTGAAGCAAAAAGATGAGGCCTGGAGAGTACGCTTATTGCTCAGAAAGCTTGGCACAACGGAACACACAAGGTATTCCAACTTTATCCTGCCTAAGAACACGCGAGACCTCAGTTTTGATAAAACCGTGCAGCAACTATCAACAATTTTCGGTGAGCGTTCGTCCTTGTTTAATATTCGCTACCAATGTATGAAACTGGTGAAAAAGGAATCCGAAGACTACATCACTTATGCCGGTAGAGTCAACCTTGAATGCGAACAATTCAAGTTATCTACCATGACGGAAGACCAGTTCAAGTGTCTTATTTTCATATGTGGTCTTCAGTCGCATTCAGACAGTGATATCAGAGCGAGACTATTGAACAAGATTGAACAAACTCCCGAGATAACGCTGCAGTCCATTACCCATGAGTGCCAGCGCCTTTTGAATCTTAAACACGACACGGCCATGTTGGAGAAACCCTTATCCAACACCGCTTTCAACATTGCCAAGACGACATCGAGGCAACCTCCCGTGGTGACAAATTCGAACGGAGCAAAACCCCCTTCAGCATGCTGGCAATGCGGCGAATGGCATTTTGTGCGATTGTGTCCGTATAAAAAGCACAAATGTTCAGTGTGCAATCGACGTGGGCACAAGGAAAGCCAGTGCCGGACGCGGAAAGCTAGCCAAAGACGCGGCCAAACCCGGAGGTCACGAAGCAAACGGAGCCAGTCAGAACCCCGTTTTAACGCAATACTTGCAACGTTTGATAACCAGCTTGATGCGCATCGCAAGTACGTTACAATCAGAGCAAACGGAAGAACGATTCGATTGCAGCTCGATACGGCTTCCGATATTACGATTGTTTCCCGGCGCACCTGGAGAAAGATCGGATCACCGAAACTCAGACAAACAATGAACACTGCCAGAAATGCTTCAGGTGGTAAGCTTCACTTACTTGGTGAATTCGAATGTGAGATGGAGATAGCAGGCCACCGTGATTGTGGTATTGTCTATCTTGCTGCTTGTGAGCTTAATCTCCTGGGCATAGACTGGATCGATCGCTTGCATCTTTCAACATTGTCAATCGACAACTTATGCATATCAAAACCAACCCAAATCTTGAGAGTGTCTGGGGCGAGTAACCCAGTCGATGCCGCGATCCTACGACTACAACAGAAATATGATGACGTTTTCAGCGAAGGTCTTGGATGCTGCTCGAAAGCAAAAGCAGTGCTTCATCTGCACCCAGACGTCCAGCCAGTTTTCAGACCAAAAAGGCCAGTGCCATACGCGGTCTTACCAATCCTCGATGCCGAACTCAAACGCCTTGAAGATGCCGGAGTCCTGAAACCGGTGAGTTACTCTTCATGGGCTGCACCAATCGTGGTTGTCAAAAAACCAAAGGGTGCCGTACGTATCTGTGCAGATTACTCTACAGGTTTGAATGATGCCTTGGACAGTCATCACTATCCATTGCCCTTACCTGACGATATTTTTGCCAAGATGAACGGTGGCACGTATTTTGCAAAGTTGGATCTTTCAGAAGCCTACCTACAAGTTGAAGTCGCAGAGGAATCCAGACACCTTCTGACGATTAATACGCACCGTGGCCTATTCCAGTACACTCGATTGCCATTCGGAGTGAAAACTGCGCCATCCATATTCCAGCAGATTATGGACACGATGCTGTGTGGTCTGACCGGAGTTGCCGCATACCTTGACGACATCATCGTCGTGGGGGCCACTAAAGAGGACCTTCTGTCCCGATTGGACGCTGTCCTTCAGCGGATAAATGACTATGGGTTCCGGCTAAAGAAGGAAAAATGTGAGTTCCTCTTGAGTTCTGTGAAATACCTTGGTTTTATTATCGACAAAAATGGCCGTCGACCCGACCCGTCCAATATCGACCCAATTGTGAGGATGCCCCCACCGTCGAATGTTGCTGAACTCAAGTCTTTTTTGGGATTGATTAGCTACTACAGCGCTTTCCTGCCAATTATGCATCGGTTGCGCGAACCTTTCAACAAACTTTTGACCAAAGGATGTCAGTGGAATTGGTCACGCGACTGTCAGCTTGCATTTGAAGAAGTGAAGAGGCTGTTGCAGTCTGAACTTCTGCTCAAGCACTTCAACCCCAAACTGCCTATCGTTCTCACAACTGACGCATCGAACCGTGGAGTTGGTGCAGTCATTGCTCACACATTCCCAGATGGTACGAAAAAGGCGATCGCTCATGCCGCAAGGTCGCTGGCTCCAGCTGAACGGAATTACGGTCAGATTGAGAAAGAAGCGCTAGCCATCATTTTTGGGGTGAAAAAGTTCCACAAAATGCTTTACGGCCGACACTTCACGCTTGTGACGGATCACAAACCACTGCTGGCTATATTCGGTTCCAAGAAAGGTATCCCGGTCTACACAGCCAACCGTCTACAACGATGGGGCACGCTTCGGCTCGGCTACAACTTTACCATAAAGTATGCCTCAACCGAGAAAATTGGGCAGGCCGATGCGCTAACGCGCCTAATTGCTTCCCATGAAATGGAACCAGAAGACACCGTCATAGCAACCGTTGCCGTCGAACCGGAAGTCCGTGCTGTGGTGTTGGAGACCATGAACCAACTACCCGTGACTTTTGACGCGGTCCGAGATGCCACCAAAAATGACAGCATATTACAAAAGGCAATGGAGTACCACCAATCAAGCTGTCCAACAACCTGTCCATCAGGGGAACTCCGGAAACTTTTTCAGCGTCGGAGTTCATTATCTGTTGTCAGTGGCTGTCTTCTCTTTGGTGACTGAATTTTCATTCCCACCGAACTTCGCCAACGGGTCCTAGCACAGTTCCACAGTGGACACCCAGGGATAAGCCGCATGAAGGCCCTTGCTCGCAGCTATGTTTACTGGCCCGGTATGGATGAGCACATGGAGCAGGTATGTCGGAGTTGTTTCCGTTGCGCAGCTGCCCAGAAGTTACCCAACCGACAGTCGCCGCAGCCTTGGCCACAGCCAGAAAAACCATGGTCGCGCATCCATGTGGATTTTGCCGGACCAATTAACGGACAAAGCTTCCTCATCATTGTCGATGCATTCAGTAAGTGGCCTGAAGTCCTTATTATGTCTGAGACAACAACGATGGCAACCATCACTAAACTGCGGCATTTGTTTTCAACATTCGGTATCCCGGAAACTATTGTGTCCGACAATGGTACTCAGTTCACATCCCATCAGTTTGGCGAATTCGTTCGAAGACACGGCATCACACATGTTACTTCCCCACCATTCCATCCCCAATCCAACGGTCAAGCTGAACGGTTCGTAGACACCTTTAAACGCGCGTTGACAAAAGCAGAAGGGGAGGAGACCACGGCAGAAGTCCTGAATATGTTCCTGTTGAATTATAGAGCAACTCCTAATCCACAGTCCCCAGACGGTCACTCTCCAGCAGAGGTTATGATGAACAGACGGTTACGACTTACCCATGACGCTTTCCTGCCAACACTTAGGTGTTTTCAATCACCGAGAGGAGGGAAACCAACTTTCAGGCCTGGAAAACGTGTGCTTGTCAGGGACTATAGCCCCGGGCACCTCAAAAGAATCGGTCAGGTGATTTACAGCGCCCAGGTGGGATCATTGATATGGAAACGACATGTCAATCAATTACGACCGACTGAATGCCCGATCCAAAAGGCGGAAGAACATGTACTAGACCTCAACCTGCTGCTTGAAACCTTTGATCTCCCAAGATCAGCACCAATAGCCACTGCTCCACATGTACCACCCAAGACAGATCCGTTACTGCAACTGAGACGTCATACCGTTCGCGCTAGAAAACTGGTGGAACCTTTACAACTTGATCCGTGTCGACAATCTTACGTTGAACGACCAAAAGGGGGAGATATTAGGAAGGTCAGATTCCTGAAAGCAACCACTGTATGCCCGAAATCTACTGAAACCCTCAGCTCCACTAGATGCTGACGTCAGACAACGCCCACTCAATATGCAGCGCGTCACAGCCTCTTACCAAGGCCAGACAGCGTGCGTCCGCATTGGACCAAGTTCAGGCAGTGTCCCTTCAATAAATAGCTTGAAGCCGTTGTATTTTCGCACTCGCACTCGTACTCGCACTCGCACTTGCACGTGCACGCACTCACGCTCTCGCACTCGCTTGTTCGGAATAATACTGTTACGTTCCCTTCTGTGAGTCTTTTTCCGGCACTAGGCACTGGAGCGGGGTCAGCAGCAGATATAACAGATGCTTACAAGTTAACTCACAGTATTTGGTCATGGGAGGCTTGGCGGCATGGCTGTGTGCAATTAAAACGCAATATTCGGATATTATTAGGATAAACCTTTGAGAAAGTAATCCAGCAGAATTGGTCTGGACATCGCCTCATAGAAGAGAGGAATTCGAAATGGGACCGAGCTTCGGCCTGCTTGAAGGCGTGGGGATTCTTGGCGCATCTAGCTGACCCGGTGTCTGTCAGAATGAGGACCACAATCGATGGGCTTGGCCTTCCACGGAAGAATGATTTTGTGCCCAAGGGGATTAGCTTCCAGGGGAGAATGGAAAAGCTGAAAACGAAGCCGTCTCTTTCAGACGCTGTCATTCGAGAAAGAAAAGGATTAAGCTGGGCAGGGTAGGTGACAGAAACATGGGGTAGCCTTTTTTTCTCTTCGCCGAACAATTTATTAGGTGACCTCAACCAGCTTAAGTCAGGAATCCAACACTTGACTTCATATTCCAGAAACTAGCCTTACCCAGGTTGAGAACAATGTCAGAAATCTGTTGAGCTTCACGGATGACAAAGGGAGGTGAATGTGGCGAATCAATTGTGTGGACTTAGCAGGAGCGTGCAAGCATACTTTACGGAAAAATCAGCCAGGAGCAAGATGTTGAGGTATTTGTGGTTTTGCATAGAGGAAACTTGGATAGAGTTAGCCCTATCGAGAGTATGAATGGGCGTGAATGTTGCGCACCATCATACATGGTAGCTTCATCTTTGATTGGAGGGCATTCTTACGGCCCACGGGGTACAGCCATTGAAGGCTTTCCGTTAAAAGTTTGGGTCAACAGATCGCATTTTTAAACATCCGTACACAGGTGAGCACCAGGCTGCGACGGATTTGTAGCAGAACAAGGAGAAAGTCTGGGAACAATTTCTTATTAAATATTGCATGGGTACTCGATAAAACCAAAATAAATGTACGGATCGAGCTTTCAAAGTCAACTTGGTGAGAAAGGCCGACATTCAGAAAGACGCAAAACCAGCCGTTCACAACTGTAAATTTTGTGAAGAGCGTTGAAATAATAAAAAATATGCAGTGAGTAACTGCTTGTGGGTCATTCGCTTTGGTGACTTCAGGGTAAAACTGGTCCAGACTGGTTAGACATCAGTAAGACGAGATAAGGCCATATGGAACGCGATATAGAAAGTTGTTGGAAATGAGAAGTGTCAGGAGGATCTCCTAGATCATTTTCTTCATCAGCTTGCAGGTACCACCGTAAAAGCTGGGAGGTGGTACCCGGATGGTAGCTGGTGTCTTCTGTATGACAGATAAAGGGTGATCTGTTCCAGAGCTGATGAAAGAGCATCCAAATGTGGAGGATGAGTACAAAGGGGTTCGTTGCATAATGGCAAAGGAAGCGTCACACCCTTCAGGGGTTTTGGAGCGGATGTCACTGGTGACCTTTTGTTCTAATAAGTGTCCCTGTTTCTGAATCACTAAGTGAAGGCAGTGGAAGATCTCGACTGGGCTCCGATTCAGAGGAGTTTCAGTTGATGAGATGGAACTTAGATACTTTACTATACGCCTCTGCGAACGCTTAGATTGTTTTATCAGAAGAGGGTGAGTCTGCAATAAGTGACAGCTGTAAAGTGCAATCCACTTGGGGTGATGAACTATTAATTGCCACGAGACTGACAACACGATCAGACCATCAACGTATGACATTGCTGTGGTGGTACATATGAAACCCAGCTTCCCCGCATACACAACAGAGGTGGTGCATCATGGTCAGCAGCACCAACAGTGTCGGCAACAAAATTTTTGAGACATTGTTAGTTATCAGCACATACGAATGGGCAGCAAGTTTCGTTTCATGCGCTCGATGGCTGTACGAAATAGGAACTCAGGCGCCCAACGCCGGAGACAGACGGGATTTTGTTTGTTCAGCAGCTCTATCAGGAGAGAGGACAGTAGGACATTTAAAAAATTCAAGTAATACACAAGTATCCTTTACAATGTTTCTACGATATCCTGCGTGGTTGCGAAGCGCTGGTGATCATTCGAAGATATGAAACTTTGAGAATAACGAAAACCGCGACCAGCAGTGAAGCTTCATGTGAGTTTTCCCTTACAGCTGCTGCATATCGCAAGTAGGCTATAACTAATTATTCCAACATTTGGGTATAGGTGGCAGTCTTCAAAACTTCACCCAAAATGCTCGAATGCTTCGTTTTCGCGGCGTCCCCGTACTGGGGGCGTTCACCAACACCTAGAAGTGATAAACTACCCAGTCGGTGTTGGCACCATTGAAAAGCGGCAAGACAGCACATCCGTATTGATGTATCACAAACCGTAATGTACATAACGGGTACACTGGGTATATTTTCAAATGAAACAATACTCAAGCACCAAAATATCAGGGCAAAATATCAGTTTGCTTACCAGCCTTCTCAAAATAATCACGCTATATTATACCCAAGAATCCTGTCAAGAAAGTGCGAATATGCTCTACCGAACTGAACCCATTAGCACCGCGGAAAAAGCGTATCTGACCATTGTCAATGTGTCCATCAACCACCAGTGTCCGACCATACTTTTTTCAATATCGGCGTTAATTTTCCACACATGCGTACATACACACTGGAGCAAATTCTGTTCATCCCCATTGTTCGTCTTCTTCGAACCCAGAATATTTTTTACGTGCATCATGCAATATTACTTAGGTCGTGTTGACTGAGTAACGTCCATTTCTGTTTGGCACTGCTTAACCTTCTGACACCCCCAGGAGAGCTCGGTAAACATGTACCGTTTGTCAAATTCGGCTGTAAAACCTGCTTCGTTAACAGCAGATCACACGAGATGTCCCATTTCGAGTGGAATTAAAATAATATTGGTCATTTGGAAGAACTCGGTTTGGTTTCCAGTGATGAAGCAGTGTCCCCTGTATATTTTCACGAGCGAGACGTATACACGTGCGCGAAGGATGATTTACGGAATCCCGCAGTGATGTAAACATATGATATATTCAAACATGTCGACCAGGTGAATTCGAGGACCAGTCTGATCCACCAACCAAACGAAGACATTTGAGTGACCCGGTTTGTAGTGCGAGTGGATTCTGAGGTTCGGCTATCCACTAATTCTGGAATTCTTCTGGAAATCCTGGACTCCACTTGTCGAATTCTGGTTGGTTCTAGAATTGCACAGATTGGACGAATTATGTGCATGCATGAAAGTGATTGGAGGGCTGTTAGCCCCCCTCTGTTAGCTCTCAGACTTTCGACCCTTATTTCCTACACCGAATGTCGCTACGTTTGAGATATAAGGGGAGGTGATAATACACTGTTCGAAGTAACCGCACAAGTTAGCACCCTCCACGTGATGTGAGCCTGACTGGAACTTTTCCCCTTTTCGTATCGTTCTTCTTTGCTACATCGCCTGAGAAGAGTCGGATGGGAGCCAGCTAAGACCCATGAGCATTGGCCCCAATACACCTGGGGACCTAATTCGCTCCAAGTAGAGACTCTGATCAGATAAGGTGTTCGCTTTATAGGCTGCGCCATGAGTTTTTATTGAATTGTCATTCTATCTGAACACCTGTGAATCTGTAACGTCCCCTCGAGGGACAGCTGCGGCGCTTGTTTATCGCAGCTACCTTGGCACAAGGGCATCACACGCGTCAAACTAGGCCAGGTTGCTGTAGTTCTGTCAACGTATTATTCCTGGTAAAGGCTGCTTCGGAGGTACCGAAACATCAAATACCCGCAGTTTACAAAATCTCTGCGTTGTGAACGAGACACATGTGAACGCGTCGGCCTCATACAACTCATGAACTAATCAAAACGAGTTACGTTTTGTGTAGGGTTTTCCAAACTTACTGAAACCAGTGTCGCCATGTATCCTGCACCAGGGTGGTATATTAGAGCTGCTTTCGCGCTTTTTGGCTGCAAGCCCCATAAGCTTACATGTACTTCGGTTTTCGAGATAAGAACTCACCCATTAGCGGAGAGCTAGAATAAAAAAGAAGTATCACAGTCGATCATAAGTCCTGGTAATTGGGCGGCTGTCAAAACCTGTTGCTGATCATGGTGCTATGGGCCGATCTTGGACCCCGGGCGAAAGCGGTGTCTTACATCAGCAAAGATGCATTTTTCTAGTACAGGATTTTGATCTTTACAGGCAAGTACAATTATTCGATTCATCTCATCAAAACTGGAATGCGCGTGCACTGATTATGTCCCCTAGATTGGGGACGAAATGCCGGCTAGCTAGTTGCCGAGCTCGGTGAACAGCCACATGGGCAACAACCAATGTGTGTGACCTCAAAACTCATGTTTCGAAACATGAGATATCTGTTGAGTGTATTCTCCTACTATGAAGTGTTTGGCAGGTGTCATATTGCAGCCGATAAAGTCATCGCTATTATGTGGGCCGCCTAGTTACAACGGAATGGTTCGGATCGGTATGCCAGAGTAGTGCCATTGTTGGGCCACCATATGGAGCAACATGCCCGTCTGCCGACTAGGGAGCTTCTTTGAGTCGGACAGAAGATTCCTAGCTGGTGAAGTACACTGTTCTTCAGTATTTAAGCGTAGTAAAATTCGTCCACCAATTGTCTTCTGAGATCGGTAGATACTTGCTGATTGTAAACATTTCGACTGCGCGTTAACTCGAAGCTTGTTGACGGCAGTCTGTACGTCTAATTCCTTAACATAATAATTACTTCTATCAAAACCAGGCGGCTGTGCTAGGAGGTGATATTGCGATACTACGAGACATTTTCACATGACCATTCGTACATGCTTTGGAACGCTATCCAATCAATTTACATTAAAACTCAAGACTGAGCGGGAAGACAGTATATGATTCACTGGGCAAGTTGTATGAGTTTGTGCACAGTTCGCAGGGCACACTGAAAAAAGAACAAACAGCGAGATGAATATCACAAGCCAGCTGGAGCGGCACAGATTTTTGGACCGCTTAATAGTGGTAATCCGAAGGAACAGATCACTCGTGATTGAACAACTACCCAGGAATGCGATGTGCCACACAGTTGTAGAATAACGAAACGAAAAGCGTGAGTATGGCACGCAGCCGCTGTGGATCCGACTACGAGCGAATGTATACGCACCGAACCCGATCCCAGAGACGAGGAGGAGGGGAGAAAAACATTCAAAAGTCAAGTGAAGTGATTCGTAATATAGTAGAAAGACGACAGGGGATGAGGGTGACAGCGAAGAAGACGACTCCTCAAACAAAATAAACCCGAATAGCGTTGATCACCAAACTGCGAACGGCCGAACTGTAACAGCAATCGTTAAGAGTAAGAGCCTTGCATAGCTAACGCGCGTCAAATCCAGGCTAGCTAACGAGTTCCCAAAGCTCTAGGCAGTCGATGAGAAATGGAATACTGTCGAGATCAGCTGATGCAACAGAATGATTCGGTGATACGACGTTGGTATCGGGACCATCACGCGGATTGCCGTTTTCTTGATCCGTGGAGGTATTGTCGGGGTTGGACAGAGAAGCAAACTGAAATTCATCCAGGCGGCCACTAAGAATGGGATTATCGAAAGTGTCCGTTGGTTCACTTCTTCCATATTTAAGGGCCTCGTCAAACCAGATTGCGTTGCGTCCGCTGTCAAAATAGAGGGAAACGAAAATGCCAACAATTCGCAAGGGAAATTATGAAGCTTACAGGATTTTGCTGATGCAGAGAATTCGCACTACCGGACAAGCTGAGACATAAAAATCCACAAGTATCCCTAGAAGTGTGGTTCCATCAGGGGAAAATAAGTCACACGAACCATGAAACGCATCAGGTGGACACAAAGGCATCACAGACGGGACCTATGGATCACTGGGCCGGCGACTAGCTTGTGCAGCTGATGAATTCGATCCCGAGTGTGATTAATTTTCTAACAAGGTCACGTGTCAGATTCTTTTACGCCTCCGAGATTTTCGGGATCCGACTACACCTTTGGTGTAAACATCCGTCAGGCCCAACAAGTAAAAAATTCCGAATATTTGCTGGTAGTTCATTGCTTGAACTAGTCGAAAGCCCGTTAGAACAATAATAACAAATAATTTATCAACAACCTTCGCACTGACAGTCCAATCAACACTATGATGAGTTGCCCTGCTGCAGATGCATCCGATGCATCTCAGCTTGACAGACACACGACCGGTGCATAGAACTTTCATCATCACCCAAGCGATTACAAGAGGGAGGACGCAAGACTGTCCGGTTTGGGGAACCAATGGGGATCGATTCGCGTGACCGACCGCGCGCAGATACGGCAACTTTGCAAAAACACAACAAAGTACGGACTAGCATTGCATGTTTGTTACACTAATTCGTCACAGCAAGACGGGATCGATAAGCCAAACAGAGGACGCAGTCGGTCGAATTTATACGAAAGTGAAAGACCAACACAATTCCGGGACACCAACTTGGCAAAACCCAAATAAACAATGCTCTGCATATACAGTCAAAACACCCGACGATACATTGTGTAGCCGTTCAAAGTCGGAGGTAACCCGTTCTTTCAGCGAAATAAATTGTGGAAAAAATAGATGTAGGGTAGATGAGAAAAAGAATTTCACACTGAAACCATACTATACGCAGGAAATGACGGACCAACTGAATATCAACGGGACTAAAGAATGAAAAAGAAGTAAACTGACAACTAATCAAGCGTATCAACTCCTATGCTTTCGAAGTGCAGTCTGGGAGGAGTCCCACTTCCTGGACAGAAGTCTACGACGAATTTCTGGGAAAAGCTATGGCATCCTTCAACGTCTAATTCTGAGGGAAGCAGAAACACTGTGACTTCTTAAGCGTTTGACAAGAATTCACAAAGGAAGTACAGGTCGACGACCAACAGCTGGTGTGTGCACATTCTACGGCGCCGCCGGGGCCAGTAGATAACGTTGTGTGTACGGCAGCTGTCCAGTGACGGACGCGTGTCTATCCCACGCTCCCTGGATGGATTTTCTCGCCCGGCCTAAAAAGAAGACCCAAAATAAGCCACATGTACTCCCTGCAGCTCCGAAGTCCTTCGGGCCCGATAGAGTGGGTAGGGATTCCTCCTGTGAATCAGCGGCAACCAGTGTTTACTTTTTCTATTTGTTCTGACTACTCACGAGTAGCGTGATTTGCGCTTGTCTATCATAACGCCGTTCTGCTTTCCTACTGCCCGTCCCATGGGTCTTTGCTTCCTCTTAGGGTTTGCTCAGGCTCCGGCTACTAATGTCGAGGTTTTGTCGCCCATGAGTCTTCGCTTGCAATTTCGTGTCAACTCTGCCTATTTTCGAGTATCTATTCCGACGTAAAAGCAGGTTGGCGGGGGTCGAACTCGGAAATCGCAGATGACAGATGAGGGCCCTTTGTATTGCATATAACGTGATAGTGCTTATTGGGATTTCGTTTGAGACGTGTCTAAGCGTACTTTTCGATCTGACACGTGGCACGTGCTAATTTGTCACGCTGTCAGCTAGAGATAGCAGGACATTTGATTTGTGCCAAATTCACTGGATACCCGTTTTCCAGATAGTTTCCGTGTCCTTTTGATTTGGAATCATCCCCAAGCTTGATGAATGTCTTCCGCGCCGTTATCTCTGTATATTGCCTAGTTACACTGTCTGACTATCCGTATCCATACGTTTGTATGTCATTTTGTACTTATTATTACTTCTAGAGAGCCCTGATGCCTTATTGCCCCTTTTTCTGCTCCTACCGGTTGCGCTATTGTTGATTGTACATTCTACTTAATTCATGATGTTTACTAACCCATTTGTTCATAGAACGAATTGCAAATACAGCATCTACTGCCATCATCCGTCTGTTCCTAATGCCCGTTACTTACTGAATAGCAACTGCGTATAGTCCGATATCTCCAATAGTCCTTAGCAGTCCGGATCTTAAAGTGGGTCCACCGCACTGAGCAGCTTGGAACTGAGGAAAAGTTATATAATAGTTTGTTCAATGAAGATTTGAACGACGCGCCGTATAGCCAAAGTGAGTCAACTAACGCGAACAGGCAGATGCTTTGAGAAGTAATGCACTTCACGGAACGTCGTACCACATGTTAGAGGTGGATAAGCAAGACAGAGGTATGAAGTGGAAAAGATACCGGTTCACATCACACACATACCTCTGTCCTCCGATTTGGAACGAAGCCGGGGAGCCGCGCATGAAGAAATAATTCTTTTTCGTCCAGTCGTAACGCTAGTCACGTGAGAGGAAAGAGAAAAGCATAGAATTGCGAGGTACATAAACAAAAGAAGTGACAGACGAGATGACAATCTGAGGGATTCTGCCTGGGACCGGTCCTGTGACATTTGATATGTGGCGGACCGACGTGCCCTGAGTAGAGAGTGAAAAACTGCGCTAGCTAGATAGTGGAACAAATCAAAGCAGCCACGAAAAATGCAACAACCGCTGCGCTACAGGTCGCAAAATGTAAGGTATCATGTTTCGCATCAAAATCCAATCACACTTATTGTCTATAACTGACTGGACCAATGTCACAAACGTTCGAATCCACTAGCACAGCACCATGACACACACGAGTGTGCGGTACTGTGGCCATTCTGACATAACTAATTGTGATCATTGATGTCGAGAGCTTCTAAGGGCGGAAGTGGAAAGTACACCGTTTCCTCCATTTCACCCAAACGGACACAGATTATGTTTTCTCGTTTGGTGACGAAACGTTAGCACGTTAATTGCCAAGCTCGGCGAACAGATCAACAGCCACCTGACCAAAAACCAATGCGACTCAGTTGGCCGTTGGTTAGATCGCCGAGTCGAGCAATTCGGTTGTGAACGTTTTACCACCAGTCGAGATGACATCATCAGTGCGTTGAGGTTGGAAGGTACCACAGCTTGTGCGAAGACTGACACCAAACTTCTGAGCAGTCCGAAGACATTGCGACCCACGAATTCACTCAACACTTGCACAATATAATTCACTGCTTGGAGCTTTCCAATCACAGAGGAAATATTACCTCTTATTTTAATCTTAAGGTTGACAATAGGAAAAGGTTCAGACATGGGACGAGTAGACACCTCGGGATGTTTCAGTCAGTTCAGTCACCAATAAATGTATGCACAGCAGCTGGATTTTTTAAAGCACACTTTCGAATCCGTCGAGATCAAAATTCGTAATCAATGTGGAACTTTTACAGACGTATTACACTACTCATAAGGCTGCTGAAAACTTCGACAGCCCACGACCGGTTTCACCCTTCTTGGGGCTCATCAGGTAGACGCAGACCCCGAGTTTCTGTCGATCTTATGTTCTCATTGAACCCAAATTGGATGGATTTCGACAAATACACTCATTTACATAGCAATTTGGTTTTGACGGGGAACACCATAAACGAGAGATTCAGCGGGGTGAGTCGCCCGTCAAAACCAAATTGGTATGAGTGTTTGTCGAAATGTGGATCTTTGTTGCCACTGTTTCTCCTATCAGAAGCAGTGGTCATTTTGGATGCCGCAGTACTGGGTTCAGTGAATTATTGCGAACAGGCTGAGTAGCACAGTCAGGAAACAGCCTATCGGATCGATGGTACAGCGCCAACAAAAAGTGCTTGTACAAACCACCATCACCACCGCCGTCCACCCAAGCAGGCGAGATGTCAGCTGTGCCTCAAATGTGGATGTCATATACATAAACAACTAGCGTTCCCAACTTACCGGGTTAGCACATCGCTCAGCGTAAGCAACAACAACACGGACTATCTCATTGCTGTGCTCAACTCGCAGTGCCAACAAAGTGTAGACCCAAAGATTACAGTAAAAAGAGTACAAAATTAGGCTTGGTCAGAGGAAGCAGTGTTTTAACAGTAGAAGCCTTTAAGTCCGGTACGGCCGAGGTCCTAGGTTTTTTTGGCCACTTCAGTTCGGAACGTTAGGTAACCTGTATGCGGTCCCATTGTCAAATCGAAACAAGCGTTTTGATGTATAAATCTGAACAAAATCCCTTTTGTGAAGTTTAGGACATTTTGCCGCTTCATCTACACACAAAACCTCTTCATATAAGTGTTGCTGGAAGCCAAACAGCCAGCGGTTTTTGAAAGACTTGAGATAAGGGTTAGGGAAAGGCAACGAGATGAGGAACTCAAGATGCAGGCATGAGAAAATTCAAAATTCAGGATAGAATTCGCTTCGGCAAACAGGCATTAGCTTACCTTGAAGTCTGGGGACCAGTGAAACACGCAGGTTTCTCCTGTACCGTAAAAGTGCTGGCTGCAGTGCATTGTTTCTGACATGAGTGCACCGAACACCATTCCACTGGTGTCGCGGATGAGCAGCAACACACCAGCAGTCACGTTGCGAGCTTTGCGGTAAAGCGTGTGCAAGCTGTAGCCATCCTGTTCGGTTTTGTAGATGAGGCGCAAATTTGAACCGATCCAATGAGTGGGAAAGTTGGCGCCAAGCTGTAGAGGAAGTGCAAAAAGTGTAATAATTCTATCTGTAAAACAAGAAAGACGGAACGATTCAGTATTATCACGTACCGGATTCAATCCACTTCCAAGTGTTGAGATGACGGAATAATTTCATGTTGACGTTAACAACAGACAAGTATGTATTCCAAATGTCGATGTCGGGTCCGTTCACAATGCGGAAAATGTTGCCACTAGTTGCCCTCAAAGACTATGTCAGAATGTGTAGAAAAGAGATTATGATGTTTTCTTGACAGACGACACTACTACTTCTTAGGTTGTTGAAAACCCTTCGACAGCCCACAACCAGTTTCACCCTACTTTGTGGCCATCAGATACGTGCAGTCCCCGAGTGTCTGTCAAACTTATGTTCTACTTGAATGCCATATTGGTGAAATAAACCAACTAGCAAAATAAGTTGGTTTTAACGGGGGACTCAGCTGATTCCCAGCTGAATCTCTCGTTCATATACTTTAACCGAATTGCTGCACAAAGACCAACCCAGGTTTCAGCTGGTACGATAATCGAGGCAGTCTTTGTGCGCAGAACTAATAATCTAACGAGTTGGGGATGGAGGTGAGCAAAACGGAGTTGGACATGAGTGATCACCCTTGACATTGTTAATTTCACGCGAAACAGCTACATTCACTTCAAACGTCAACGTTTTCTAGACTAAACGACTTGGAGGTGACCCAAAGAAAAGGTATTAAACTCAGAGGCTCGATTTTTTGTGATACAACACGTGACGTTACAGTTAAAATGCGATGTCCTCACGTAGTGAAGTGCTCTGTAGTGTCCGGAGACAAAGTAACCATTTTCCAACACATAAGGCTAACTTACGTCTTCCAGCATATCATGCGAAAGAATTGCACTGGTACCGTCGTACATGCTCGGCAGCGGAGTCGCTGATTCCATACATTCCAAAGCTTCTTCGACCATACTCCGACGACTAAGTGACTTATTGTGTTCATCACCAACCTGACAAGGACATTCGATAAAAATCATGAACCACACATATCAAGGTGCGCAAATAAGAGGGTACCAAGACGAGCAAAATGAATGACAATAGGAAATACTGTTGTGGATAAAGGTGGGAAGCAGGTCCGATTGGAAACGGCATTCATACTCATATTAAAACACTGTCTAGTAGCGTGTGAGATGACCACCGTCATTGAACACATCAGTGGTGAAGAACCTAATGACATGATGTGGACAAAAAACAACAGGCTGAGAGAGAAAGGAGGAGGAAGGGATTAGTGCCATCCATAACATAGAAGATGGTGACGGGCACAGGATGTGTCACATCAGCATATCCGTTCAACAAAACGTGGCCATTTTGTTCTTTTCCTTGGGTGTGTGCACTAGAAGTCGTCGCACGGTTGACGAGCGGCAGTCACGTGAGGAAGACGTCCAGGGGAACATGAAGATGTGTGGAAAAACAATCAAAATATTTCACGGAAGAATCACGGGACAGGATGGTGAAAGGAACGGAGGGTAATCAGAATACCAGCCGCGTGTGATATTTTTTGGAATAAAATTAGTTTCAGAAAATTGTTAGATTTCAAACGTTCCTACGGTTACCATCCTAATAAAGGCTCCCACTGTGACCGGAATGCATTACTCGGGGGTTCCTAAATACCGTATTGCAACAGAACGATTCAATTCGGTTCCGCTCAGATAGAACAATAAAAAAAGATTCATGCGCATCGTCCTCCTGCAGAAAATTGTCCACAAATGCCTAGGTTTTATTCGACAATTACACGCACTTGCATATCAATTTGGTTTTCAGGGGAGATTCAACGGAATCCGACCTAAATATTCTTCGACTGAATGTGCTGCACACAGGCCACCTCATGTTTCAGTTGGCACGATATTCAAGATATCACAGCATATTTTCATGTAGGAAACTACTTATAAGGTTGCTGAAAACCCTCCGACAGCACACGACCGTCTTTATTGAGGCTCATCAGGTAGGCGCAGTCCACAATCTTCTGTCAAAATTATGCTCTACTTGAACCCAAATTGCACGAAACTCGACAAACGCATTCATCTGGTATTCACGGGAGACTCACCTGAATCCCAGGTGAATCTCTCGTCTACGATACGGTTGTTCATTGTTCAGGGAAACATAGCGAGACTGAGACTACGACTGGTTCTGCTCACCTACGAGTGCTAATGAAGAGGATACCCGTTACTTGAACTAGTCTCCCAGGCTGTGCCAACCTAGTGATCGACAGTGAGTTTTACACTTGTGACACAAAACCTGGGGAAGGAAAAGGTCAAATCACAGCAGGGTTCGATTTCGCGTAATTCAGATGTCAGTACTGAGTGACTACCTGTAATTTCACCCTTGTTTCGGCTTGATGAGCCTTGTTCAGCCACATGTGCCGCGCCGACTCAAAAACTGATAATGAGCAGTTGCCAGTAGAAAAAAGGTGGAGTGACAAATGACCAAGGGTGCAACATTACAATAACAGCAGGGGGAATCCCTAAACTGTTGTACGTTTACGTAAATCCGCCGGTTATGTCTGAGGATGACGGCTATAGAATGAAATGAACCGAATCGGTCATAAATTCACTAACACCAAAGCAGTCAGTGTCATTCGGTGCGACGTGAAGGTCGGGCTTGGGTGGTGCAGTGATTCCGCTTCACAAAGCTTAACCATCCAAGGATAAGTAACCAGATAAAGAGTAGCGCGCCCCAACACTACGGGGAATCGTAATATGAGGTCCGGGGGCAACATTTTCCCGTCTCCTTAGACAGCAGTGAGTGGCAATAAGGTGGTTCCTCTGAGAGATAGGCATGTTCATAATCATAGAAAACGGCGAAGCTGTCTTCCTGCAAGGAACAACGGCTCGAAAAACCCCACATTCCGACCGACCAACGGTTGATCGTGGCGACCAGCGAAGAAACCAATACGGTTGAAATACCAAGAGCCCGATGCGATTCTAAACGCGCCTATTGTATGCATTAGTATCACAATTCAGGCAGTTATGACTTACTGAGTCCAAATCCGGTGTTCACACCCAAGTAGACCAGGCTGTTGGGTTCCAGGTCCCAGGCGGAGTCTCCAATTCAACCCTATTACCTGCTAATATGCGGGTTAGACTTTCCAGTCGAAGGCTCAATAGGGGGTGTTTCACACCAGCCCTCTTCCTCGGCCCGGGAAACTGGAAGGAATCATCTGCCTCTTCAGCTCCTCGTTCACCGACTCTCACTCCTACTCATACCCCTTCCCCACCCTTCAAGTAGTCCACAGAAATCCATTCAGGTGTCAGTCACTTGACGATTGTTTCGTGTCTAACCTATCGTCCAGTAAAATTAAACCAGAACAAACCTTAAACCCGATCCACGTTGTGCACTTAAAGTTGGACAACAAGCGTCTTTTCCAGTTGTTTGCTAAACAAACTGTTCCTCTCGATACGAGATATTTTCAAAAGTGCTCACGCGCTTACCTGCGGGTTAGTGTAACCGCAAACCAGTCATGGACGCAGTTGGATCGTGGCTGACAGTTGCCGGTAGGAAGCTACAAATATGGATGCGATCCATTCTGGGGTAGTCAACTCGTTTCCGACTATGTCTTTGTACGCGCTCACTTATCGATTCACTTTCACTGAAGTTCACGTGGGCCGACGCAGATCATTCATACAGCGGGTCTTTCCAGCTCAAAAACATCAAGATGGAACGAACATTCTGATAATGAAGGTCATTCAGAAGATGAACGGAGAATAGTGAAAGGAGCTATGGTTTTAATTTTCCTAACTTTTCCAAAGCCAACCAACTTCAAAAAAGAGAAAACTGGATAGTGTCAAGATCAGCAGCTAACGGATGCTGAAGAAAAACAAGCAAGCAGTTAGCGACCACGCTGATGCACGGAGGTTTTTCACACGCTCGATAAGCAAGAGCCTAGAAAACGAGAGCGATGAAAGTTTACGGAAACCCAGAAGGTGGAGGAGGATTTCGCAGAGTGAAACTGTGACATTCTAATTAAACTGATTTGATTGAATGGCTGAAAGAAGACGGGTATCAGTGGGACGATTTGTGAGGCGGTTCCTCCGTTCTGTTGGCTAACCAAACTTCACTCAACTGGAATAGATCGCCTCCGTGAATGACTGGTACATCGCTGCCACATTGATTCTGGGTGACTTGTAACCCGTGGCCGCAGCATGCAGTTTGGCAAATCGTGTGACTACTTGGTCCCAGGAAGACGAACGGTTAAAGTTCGTTATCTATCCTCAATGTTAACACAGATTTCGATCTTAATATTTGGGACAGATCAATTGCGCGTAACTCAACATTCTGCTCAGTGAACGCTAGATATATCGTGAAAGTTAGTAAGAACCGTTCTCTCCACAGTGGCCAGTTTGATGACCCAATACATAGCGGTTGCTTCGAGTAGATGGACAGTGTAGTGATTAAAACCATTGGTCATCAAACCCCAAAACGCGCAGAATATAAGCACATACCAAATGACTGCTAGAGGAGGAAGTGAGTCGCTTGTTGTGATTTGCTCCCACACCCGCACGAAGAAGGAAGGCGAAAACTTCTGCAATTCTGCGAAATGAACAAAAAACCGAGAAGACGCTATGTTGACTAGAAGTTAGGATGAACACACTGAATTGAGTGTGGATAGAAAAATGTAAAAACAGGGAGTAATTAAGGTCCATCCAATCACCGATTGACGACGAAGACAAGCAAACCGGTAGAGAAGAAATCAACGTGAGTATAAGCCACCCATCCAGACAGACAGAAATCAGCAGGAGTAGAACTTAAAACTGTGCAATCTGAACACGTGGACATGTGTTTACTATCGCAGCATGGCTTAAAACACCCAGACAGCTTGAAGAAAACCAAAAAGAGCTTGGAGTGACAAAGTAACGCAAACGTTTACACGCAACAGACAGAAACTCCGCCCCTTAAGACTTTGCATTTGGTCACAAAGAGAAAACTTACCTGAAAGGTGACGAAGTAGGATTGAGTAGTTTATACCAACTTCTGAAGTTAAAGCACGATTGGAACACGACAAATCCCCCTTCAGAGCGTAACGTGAGAAAGTACCGAAAGTACCGTGAGAAAGTACGTGGAAAATACCGAAGGTGGCGTGGTCATCCCACACTTTCCCTCACCATCATCATTATCAGCTGTAAGAACCGCGTACTCGTCGTACAGTGGTTATAGCTGCCACAGTTTCGTTCGCCGATGATTTGGAGAGGTAGGGTAGGTAGCTGCGCACTGGAGGCGGTAGCTGATATAATTAACGCCTAACTACAGGGTTATCAGTGGACTTTTAAGTGGGGAGAATGGGGAAGGAACTAAGCATTGAAGGCAATAGCTTGGATGCACGAGCACCAATGAGGGCGCGACTGGGCCGTGCCTGACAATGTCTCTAACCATTGACGTGGCCCGTCTCCGGGTTCCCATCCGGGGAGATGGCAATGACCAGTGCAGCTCAGTTTGCTGGTAATGGCTTTCATACTTCGTAGCCACCTTTCCCTGGCACTTCCTGATTCGATATCGTCCACAACCAGTCTTAATGAGAAGACAAACTGTTGAAAGACATGAGGTCAGAAGATCATAATATGGGTTACATGTTTGGGTATGGTGGTTCGGTTACCATGGCGGACCTTTCCCAATGATTGCTTCTAAAATGGAGCACAGACCACCATGAGTTCTTAGTAGTTCGTTTGTTGAGATGCGCTTATGATGCGCTGGTAGTCACGAGTTGGAGAGGAATGTGGTGGTTGGCGAGTGACTGTAGTGCCACTGAGTGAAGTAAGGGGGTGTCATGTTTCCACCTAATCTCCGCACCCGGGGCTCATGTGGATGTGAGGTCAGCTAACTCCGATGCGTACAGAATGAAGTGAAAGAAAATCAGCCTAATGCAAGACTGGACGTTCGGCCAGGGACAAGAGACGAACGGCTTATATCTCAGTTTTCAACGTAGCCTACGAGATGGCAGCTGTGGTGTCACAGCTACCCACTGTCCTACTCGAGGCGAGTTAGCGTCACAATGACCTAGGAATCATCGTAAACAACGAACGAATTTGCTAACCAACACGGCATGATTCAGTGTGGATGCCAGTGCTTATATCCACAGATTAGGGCACCCAGTGAATGAGGGGCGGGGAGCTGGTTCAGCACAGTGCGATCCCATTTAAACGGCAAAAGTCAACTGGGAGCAGGTGCTGATATCCGAATTTCAAGTTACAAAGGTGTCGCCAGATCCACAATATCTGCTTGAGCGTACAGTGGGAAAAACTGCCAACGCCCTAACTGAAAACGCCTTTTGAAAGATACTGTAATGTGATAAAAGAGAGACGTAACACAACAGTGACTTTCGTTACCCTGGACTGATGGGCCCAGACAAGGCAGCCTGTGCACTTTTGATCACCAGCTATCACAAGACTTTCACACATGGGTTCGGTAGACAGACATAACAAGGATAAAAACCCTAGATTCGATGGATAGCATCAACCCGACTGTGGGCGTATCCGACTAGCGACAGTTGCCAGCGACTCAACCTCAAATTAACCACTGCAGTTGCCTATCATTTTTAGGTACTGTTTGTGGGGACGTATAGACAGGTCTATTGCAACTATTTGCTAAGGTCGAGTTGGTATCTCACGCAAAAACGTTGGCTCCCTTGGCTGCTCGGCATAATTCATAATTCCTTCGTTTGGCTAGTCATACCTGGCCAGAAAAATAGTTCTCGAGTCCTGCGTAGGCTGCCATTAACACCGAGATGTACCACATGTACTTTCTTCACCGGCTCTCGTCTCATTTCCGCTGGTGTCACTATACAATCGCTCTTAAACGGCACGTTTCGTCCGGTGGAGTGACGGTCGTTGTGAACTTCCACTGATACGTCTGCTTTATTTTACGGCCAGCCGTTACTAAGCAATTGGATAAATTCTCACTCAACGGGACCACGTTTCGTTGCCTCCTTGGTCCTTGACAAATTAGCTACAGTTGTTGATGTGAAGTTGAAGGTGGAGAACGGTTCTAAGCCTGAGACTGTAAGCTCTGGACGCAGTAGATATCTGCGTTCTCGGTCGGTAAGATAGCCCATAACCCCATTTCTAAAGTCAGACTAGCATTCCCTGCAAGCGTTTTAGTACTTCCCTCAGTGGCTCGGTGACTATGTTGATTAGTATGTAAGCACAATGACTTTTCTACCGAACTTACACGTATGGAATCGTACTAGACCACAGCTAAGAATTCCTTTTCGATCTGTGCACGGTTCACTGATTCCTGAATCAGACTGCAACTCCTTTAATCCACCGCTTTCCTTGGCTGAACCGTTCCCAAGCTGGTTTGACTGCTGTCGCATTGAATGACGAGAGCTAATTTCGGATCGTTGTAAGCAAGCAAAGGAGCCTCCGTTAATACAGCCTCAATCTTCTCAAAACCATACTTTTGCCATTTATCCCTACACCGTTGAATCACCTCATCTCAGTTTGCGTATAGAATTCATGAGATCGGGTAGATGTTATAGAAAACGACTCAGATAATTAACCACTCCGTTTAACCTTGCTAAGGTCTTGGGATTCGTCAGGTTTCTGATCTCGATGAAAGAGATTGACTGAGGTGAAAACGCTTAACTTTGGTGCCTGTCTCTTTATCTGTCTACACATCATTCATTGTCCTGACCGAAAGTTTTGGCATGTTGGCTCTAAAATCAGTCAGTGGAGCAAGTGCATGGACTGAATAAATTATGAAGAAACCGACAAAAGTGCTCTGACCTGAAGAACTAGCAGTGTGCAAGGGCTTAGTCACCGGTTAACATGCACAAGAGTCGTACGGTTGTCCACAGGCCTGAAGCCTCATGATGCAGGTCAATTGTGTGACTTGAAGTCCGGAAATGAAATAAACGGGTTACCGCTGATCAGTGTGCGACGTTACTCCAAAAGTTATGGGTGGAGTACCCGGGGGAAGATAAAGACAAGTGAGATTGAATGATTGTGGATGTGAAACTATGAGACAAGATTAGAGTCACCCATCTTCCTCACCAGCTTATGCATTCCCAGCCGTCGAAATTAGAGGCAATTTGGGTTAGCAGACGAAGGGCACCAAACTAAACGAGAAGTTGAAGAAATGGTGTACACAGTAAAAAAACGAGCGCGAAAATACAGTTCTGCCTGGTCAAGGGGAGTTAGAACGATGCACAAAGGCCAATTCACCTCATGACCTCGATACAACGCAGTACAGTGATTTGGATGAGTGTCTGGATGCCTCCTCAGTTCTATCCTAGTAAGATCGCCAGGTAAATTATGGGGCCACAAAACCCATACACCGCAGGACAGAACAGAGACCACGAAGTAAACTGCTCATCACGATGCATTGATTAAAACAGAAGAAGCTAGCTCTTGATACAGAAAGAGGTTTGAACTTTTCCTCCGTGTGTTTTTAATAGTTCTTCCTCTCTCTCTATCTACTAATGACAATCAAAAGCACCAAGGTTCAGTCTGAGCCATGGGGTACACGCAAGAATCCTGGATACACATTCTGTAAGCCGAGAAGCATCAACATTCAAAGTCACCCGTTACTTCCTCGATAGTAGTAATAATTTTGTGTCTGACAAGAACTAACCATGAAAAAAAAATTCAAAGACTGGAGTTGACATGCGAAGTGGTGTTGAAGCTAGGGCTACGTGAAATCAATACACTTCTTTTTTCATACGGTGAAGTTTTAAACGCGCTCATGACGGTTCTGGTAGGCACGTCAACACCAAGCACTGCTCTCAGTTTTGACAAACTCTTAAGCAAGACGAAGTCTGTCACTGTTTTGTTTAAAGGGAGTTGCACGGTGTCGTTTTCGTCGGCTAAAAGCGACGGCATTCCACTGCCTTTATGGAGCACTTTGATCTTCAGCACAACATGTAAACTAAGTTCCCGACATACTGTGACTACTGCTGTATGTCACACGGTTGTGATGCCAGTTGCGTGGTCCTTGTGATTTCTGTTTCGAATAGATCCACATTGCCGATGGTGGTTAAGGAGTAAACAGCTAGAGCACTTACAGGCCTTCCAGCATTAAGTGACGTCCATTGCCGGATAAAATCCAGATTTCACTACGTGCAACAAGACAATTCCAAGTCGCTACACCCGTTTTCTTTGCTTGGATATTATCTCTAAGTCGATCAGGAGGACTGAGTAGGAGGTCCTTTCATCTGAGTAGTCCTATAGACACAGATGAACGTACAATTTCCTTCACGGGAATTTCCGAGTTTCCGTTCAGCAGTTTACCTAGTGTCGGGTGGAGAAGACGAAAATTGTCAAATTCGATTCGAGTTTACAAAGTTTAAAATGCCCTCAAGCTAGACACTTCGTGAATCAGTCATGGAAACCTTTGTGAGAAACTAAGGTGGTATTGGAACTTTTGTGAGGGCATATAGTCCTGACTCGTCACCTGTCGAAGATTAACATTACATGCTAAAGGTTGTCCACGGAAATTTGTGCAGCTGGATAGCAGATAAAAAGGATTAAAACACGGTGAGTATGTCACGAAATCGAGTCCGAATGGAGAAAATGAGTGTCGTCGTCAGACACCAATTTTCGTACAGACGCCTTTGGAGAGGTCTCACACATTTGCGTCTGAGAGTCTAAAGAAGTTATTATACTGACAAACCCACAGAGCGTTCCTTGTTAAACTCAGAACAGACCAGTCGACAGAATCAAACGTGCATAGGAAATCTGGGAATACCAAACTGCGGGTCGGACAATGGGGTTTTACCCCCACCCTCGAACAATGCGGTGGACAGGCTATTCGGACCAGGAGTTCGGTAGCACTTGAAAGATTATACGCAGTCATAAACCTTCGAGATTGCAAGAGGTTCCAGGTTCACCCTCCAAAATTTTGGTGCAGTTCTAAAATCAAACTGTGGCAGAAGCTGGTCAGCAGAGTGGTTGCTTAAAGTGCTCAACGGAGCGCTCGAGGAGTGCCTTGCTGAAGGTTTTCGCGCCAATCTGATCCGTGATAGCAGGCAAATTTCTGGGACCAGCGCATGAATCAACTGAAATAATTTTCGGCCGTTCGTCTTTTTCATTCTTTTAGCCTCTCTTGTCCGCCAAGCTTCAACGTCGACGCGCAAACTGAGTTTCACTTGACTTCTCATTTTGTCGGGCTGAATTATGTTCGGGATCCACAGGAACATTTCTCCGAGGTTCAAGGAGCTCCACTGTTCCGTCTGATATCCAGTGCTCAGGTGGAGCTGACAGTGCAATGCCGGTGGCGAAACTTTCGGCACTGAGGAAAGATATGGCGACCTCGTTCGACGGCACATTAACATCCAACGATGGCAGTCGTTAGAAGGTCCAGAAAACGATCCTCAAAAATTTGTTTACCTTCGGGATCTCCTCCTCTCACTCCTCTCACGATCCTGGAAGGCAAAGAGCGAAGCGACTCCGGATAAATCCACAGAGTCCATACTTGTTCTAAAATGACTGACAGTCGGTTATTTATGCACACCATCGGTAGCGCATGGCAAGCTGACCAATCTGGGTGAGGGGTTGGCACACTGTCGGAGGTTTCCATGTAACCAGATGCTTTCGATTATTTCGGAAGTCCGCACTGCATAGAAACAGACAGCATACAAAATAAGCAGTCGTTTGCGGTTTTCCGTACGTACCAAATCCAATCCAAGTCGGCCACCCGATTAAGTCTCAGATGCGCTACCCCTGTCCATATGTGTATTCAAATCACCGGCAGGAACAACGACATCTGAGCTTTTAGCCCGCCGTAACAGGATACTCAAGGCACTATCAAAGTTGAAGATATCAGAGCTACAGTCGGTCGCAGCGTAACCGAATACAATAAACGGACAACGATCAGCTTCCTGCTTGTGAGATTCCTTCGGACGTTGCCACCCGAAGCGCACAGAGGTGACTATCAGCAAATATTCAGTCAAGCAAAGCCGATTCCCTTCAGTGAGTTAAAAAGAAACTGTGCAGTCCGCCGCAGCGGCCCATGGATCGCCAGAGAGGCGCAGCCGGAAGTGAGGGGAGAGTGAGCGAGCGGTTAGCTGAATGACAGTGCTTGAATCTTGACTTCTTGTTTCTGATACGCAGCCACCGAGGCTGTCAACGCCTCGGACATAGTTATTATTGGGGTGAGAGTGGGAGAAGTGCGTGAAAGAGAAGGGAGGTGCCGGCAGTAGCCTGTTTTCGATTACTCGCTCTAATGTTCGCAGCTAGTAAGGCGACCCCGCTAATGACACGACGCGATGGTCGATATGGCGCTGCGTCATTTATAATTGTGACTCATATTTGTACGTCGGTTGGGACACTTCCAGGGCACCCAAAACTGGAGAGGGGGAGGATTAGGGTCCTTAATCAGGGCCCTGGACCACTGGACAGCGGTATTTGATGAGAAATGCCACTGAATTATTTTTTTAAAGAACAAGTCGCCACACATGTTCCAACCCCCAATCTGGAGAACCAGAAGACTGTCTCTAAGTAGTGGCCAACCTGATATGACAGACTGCGCATGTCACACGGACAGGCCCCAAAATAGTTCATTGATCCATGAAAGCATGCAAACCGTCAATGGTAAGGTCAAGTCACTTCGTGACGGAAAGGCCGAATATCGCTTTTTCCCCATGGTGACCAATCCTGGAGTGTACTTCATTTGGGCTCAGACTGTCACCACAGGACAGCGAAATACGACTGGCCGTATTATTGGCCAATCACTAGCCACCAGCACGACTAGTCGGGTGCAAGTTAGGCCTACGGGTCACTAGAGTTTAAATGGCTACGTTTGGTTGGTTTGCACGTAGAATACAGTCAAACAGGGAGAAAGTGTACAGAAGTGTGCCGTACGCACACAGACTGTTTGAACAAGTCGAGCGGAAGGGATCTAAATAAAGCAGATTTTTACAGTACCACTCCTAGCACCATGAAACAATTAGTCATTTACTCACCTATCAGTAGGAATTTTGAAGGTGTGTTCCAAAGGACTTTGTTCTGCTTCGTGCACTAGCATCAGTCGCAGGAAAAGGGAGTTCTCCGCTTCGAGAATAATAAAATCATTATCCTTTATGTCTTCCGTGTGTGAACCATTGGTTGACGCAGAAAAGTTGCGACTGGACGGGGAGCCGTCGACAGGGTGATCGGTTCCGTTGGTTCTGTGCTCGGCCGATTCAGTCATTACTTGGTGTGGTGGGAGTTCTGATGGCGCATCGAAAACATCCCCCGCGACACCACTGTCTACCTCTGAATGATCTATCGTAAAATTAAACAACGCGCTACCAGTGAAAATAAAGAAACTGCACAAGTGGGAAACAGCTACTGAGTACTGGACTAAGTTGCCAGTGACGATAGTGGATAGTAAAATCTTGCACTCAGCAGTTCAGTAGTTCCTAGTTTTGATGCAATATGGGTTTTGAAACCACCCGATGGAAATCCCGTTCGTGTTTACAAAAGTTACTGGCGCAGCCCAAAGAGCTAGGCAAACAACTCAGCCTGTTACTATTAGACAATACAAACAATAAACAAAATAGTCCAGTCAACAAATCCCTAGTTCGACGCCCGCTGGACTAAAATCTAACCAAACATTATGAATTCCCGCTGAACTCAAACGCAAAGGAACGACTGAGACGAAATTTGGGTACGTTATCAGATGCTGTTTCACTGTACGAAGCAATACTGGCAACCTGTAGAAATGACACGCGGTATAAAGTGAATGGTATGCACTAGACTATGACGAGAAGCACTTACGAATCGAGTCCCACTCTAGGCTTTCCTGTCCAGTGTCAGGGCTGGACAGTCTTGATGTGTCCGACAGGAGGCACAGAAGGCATTCACTTTCATCGTTGGGTAGAAGATGAACAAAAAACAGTCGGTTGCCAATACCCAGTAGACTAGACTGTGTTTTCGGACTGAGCAATTTTCGCATAGATGTCCTCGGTAAGAAAGCCCCCTGCAGTTTTGGGCACTAACAACAGCAACAGCGACAACTATACCGACAAAACAAACATCTCAGTCAACACCACCAGATGTTTTGCTAACCAAGTTAACTTGGAGTAGGGTCTCAACTGTCTCAACGAATGAGTGCAGCGTCATGCTCAAAAAGAACGGAGAGATACAGAAAAGTTGCATCGAGAACAAAGTGATAGAAAACCATAGAAAAAAGTTGTGGCCGAATTTAGGCTTCGTAAATTATAGCCTGTAACTCAAACGGCAAAAAAAGCTTTAATACGTAGTAGTGGAGAATGAAGAGAAGCTGCTCCGAGTTGGCCCTGTTGAGGGTGAATTCAGCGATGAACGCCACTATCTGTCACAAAATCTTCCCATACTACCTATAAGGAACGATGATACTTTGTCCTAGGCTTCAGCTGTGTGCTGCACATTTACCGGAAGAACACCACAAATAATGGATTCGTTCGAATATTATGCAAATATCAACCAAGTAGGAAAATAAGCAGTGTATACAGCAGTGTGCACAGCAAATTCGTAGCAAAACAACTTTCAGGAAGTATTGTTGACCAATAGCTACTTCAGTAAAAGACACCAGGAAGTCATCCTGGAAACTGATAGCCTCGAAATGTCAGAAATACGAAAGAAATCAGCAACCCAAGTCACCGCGGGAAGAATGATGCCACCCAGCTCAAGAGAGGGCAACCGCCAGCTCCTATGCCAGTGTCATATTCCTAAAACAATGCAGCTGTACGGTAACTATACAACAGACAGGATGACCTAGCTGGTAGTATTTCGACTGACAACATGTCATCACACACACACACACGCACTATTCACTACACTTTCTCAGTGGCTTGCACAAGAAGGTGGATTGCATTTTCGGGTGAGGTTTGAAACAATTCCCAGGCAGGTAACTTACTAAGCTTCACCACTGAATGTGCTTCAATTTTGTAGGGCCAATCAATCGGTACCTCAAAATTAGCCCTTAGTAGACAGTGTCCATTGTGAGCCTTAATCGATCGTCCGAACCCGAGTTATTGTAAGCTTACGCTATTTGCCCAAAAGCGCGCGTACAGTTCATTGACGACGTACACTCAAAAATATGAGCTGTACGTTCGAGTTGGAATTGTGCACTGAGAACCATTTCCAAGTGAGGTTTAACTACCCTTTGAAGTTGCATTAAGAGTGACAATAACAAAGAATCACAAAAACATCACCATCTGATTCGTCAAATCGATCGCCACCAACTTTACTCGCACGCTGGATGCCATGATGATAAACCCGAGTGATATAACTTGGAATGACGCATACGAGGAGCATAGTTTAGTGAGCTTGAAAGAGCATACTCAAAACGTGAACGCTGTTTTGTTTGGTGAGATAGCAGCGGTCCTTCATTGAGGAGGTTCGGTAAACCATCTGACCAGATATCGTTTCAAATAAACATACAAGCAAGCTACCAGCCTACATGTGCGCACTAATGTTGAACATGCTACGCGCATTTTTTGACGACCAGCGTTGTGTCACGTGACTGTCGGCAAAGACAATCGGGTTGACCAAATCTCTCGCTCGAAACTGAAGAATAAAACTTTGGACTGGATGAACAGCACACTGATACAATACTCATCCGGTTTTGTACAACTGACTGAAGTATCACATGGTGTTCCACTCTGCACAATACTGAGTTACGAATCAATAGATAGCAGTCAAAGTTCTAGAGCAGTCACGCTTCCCGCAAATGATTTCGTCTGGTTCTTTCGGAAATTCATAGACAAATAAGTTGGTATTAAGAGCTCGTGCGTAGCGATCTTGACGCAAATGTACGTAATTCGGTCGACCAGTTGGAATCAGGACAATAACTGCTAGACTCACACTTACTCACACTTATAGTCTGGTTAAGCAGTTGATTGGCCACCACAATCTGAAAGCTGATACATCCATTTGAAAATATCCCAACAAAATGATCAGTTACTGCCTTCATACACCTATTGTACAGGGCAGCACGACTTTAGTTTCAGACCGCCTCATATTACGGTTATTTGTAGTACGGATGCTACCTGCTCTTCGGCTGACTGCTCCCATTTAGCCTTCATATAATTATTGCATTTTGTGGACGGATGTCCAGTCAGAGTAGGCCGCAAGGTCACTACAACACTCATGCCTGACCACCACAAAATGATGACAGCTCTTGTTCGGGAATGGGATAGCGGAACACGGATGAAAGGGTCCCACTTGGGGGTGGTTAGACTGGACGCTGGAGGAACAAATTGGCGGAACCGTCGTATTACGATAACGAGCTAAGCGGCAGGAGAAAATCGTATTAGGTAACGTGAAAAAGAGACACCTGGCTGGTAACAGTATGTGCGTGATGGACTAGCCTCAACTAAAAGTCGATTCCATAGGCGATGTCACTAGAAGATAGGTGCGAGCGCCGTATGCACTGCACGCTTTATTGGACTGACTAAGTACTTTTAGACGGTGCCAGTTGGTGAAAGGCTCTGAAGCGTGACAGATATGAGTCCTCGTGATATACGAATTCAGTCACGTACCGAAACGGGTCCACATGCAGTAAAAGAGATCAGTCAACGGACCAATTTTTAGCTCAGAACTTGCAGAAATCCGAGAAGGGTGTTTCGAGGCGAAAAAGCGATAGGTTATGTACAAAACGTATGGTCTGCCATGTGAGATATATGGAACTGACCGAAGAAATATGGCAAAGCAATCGAGCTATGTTTGTGGGTTGGGGACAACAAACCGCTTTTTTAAAGCGTGTGGTTTACTGGTTATTCGGGGTTTGAACATGCGCGCTTTAGCGTTCTGCGGTTACATGTACAAATTTGTTCACCTAAGTATGCTCGTCTGTGCCTGAATGAACATCAAAAAGACGTGAACCGCAGTCACTGCTTTTAATCAAAGTTTATCGCGGTCAGAAGCTTCTGGAGTTGCAAAACAAAGGAAGTGCTAGACGCAGAAAATATCGTCCCAGTTACCCACACCAATTTGCGCGGCTTGATTTAAATCACTCTAGCTATGAACACGTCTATCCGCGATAAAGAGAGACACAACAAGCTATACCCGACATGTTTGACCAAAAATTATTGAAAATGCTACCCGGACAACTCGGTGTTATCGACTACATTCCGAGAGTTCCCAGTGTAATTGGGTCTGAGAAGCCAGAACGGATTCGTTCGAATGACGGACAAACCAGCCGAAAGCACCTATCCGGTGAACACATTATCATGAGATGGGATTTATGCACCACGTTCAACTGTCCAGTTTAAGGAAAGTCGGCGCTTCAAACGTACTACGAACCAAATATTTACACTACAGAAGCCCATTATTACAAAATTGACACCATATGTCTAAGTGGACACCAGTAGACTTGCACGGGAGATAAAACGTTTGCCAAAATCGGTCTAGGTATATTCAAGACCTATGATAACCTGAGAAGAGGAGGAAAGCTACGTCACCAAATCCTAAATGAAGTCTACGGAGGATGTTACTGAAAATTTCCACACGGTATCACAGAAACAGTCTTTGTTGGATTCTGAGCCGAAGCTGACGCAATGAACAATGTGTGCTTAGAGGCCGGTGTGTAGACAGTTTACCCTCGATAAACAGCCTGACAGTATGGGAGGGGCTGTTCACAGGGAACCATTTAACCAGCCTTCTATTTCGTGACAGCGATGCCGTGTCTAGCTTGCTCTCTCCATTTGGCACCACTATCGCCAGAGATTCTCAGACAGTAGCGCTGAACTTGTACACCCTCTGTAAGCGCAGTCAAAACTAGAGTATTGGAATCATATGGTCGCGTTTCAGGGACGCAAGAAAACGTCAAACTCCAAGCTTGAAAACGCCCTTACCAAAGCAGTTTTCTAAGTGATCTGCATGCTGACAGTACCGATGCACGTGAGTCGAGTAGGTCTCAGAAATGGGGTTGTAAGGGAAGGGGGCAGAGAGACAGAGTAAGTTTGCGCCATTATTGTCCACATAAGTGCGAGTTAGTTACACTGCCGATCAGCTGCTCATTATAGAATGATTTGATGTTCAACTACTAGCCGGGGGTCGCGGGTTTAAATCTCCTTACAGATTCGTAAGAAAGGCAATGCTAATAATTACAACAGTGCTGCTTAGCTTCCGAACACATACTGATTTTGACAAATACACTCACTTGCATATCAATTTAGTTCTCACGGGCGAAACTGATCGTGGGCTGTCGGGGAGTTTTCAGCAACCCTGTGAGTAGTTTCCTTTACGAAAACATACTGATTTCATTCGGGGGAGGAAAGCTCGACTGGACTTTCCAAACCTCTTAATACTGTCAACAAACAACAATAGCCTCTGATACTACTCGTTTGTTCATGCCACATATCGCAGTTGACTTGAAAAACCCTAGCTATAGCCCCTAACTCGAAAATTTGATGTCCAAGACGACGGATGTTACAGTGATCTTGAGCAACCTCACCCACAGCCAATGACTCAAAGTGCAGGGCTAGCCTGGTCCGGGGGAGTACAGAGGAAGGCATGGAAGTTCCACTCTCTACTACTCTCCGACAGTACCCATATTCTTTGTAATCAAGTTCATGTCCCAGTGACAAAAGTTGGCCACATCCCTGCTTCAGCCACTTCGAATTGGGTACGGAAAGCAGCTCTATTTTTGGCAAGTGATGATTGGCCATGAGCAATACATAGCCCAACCACCTCAGCTTATGGTGGTGGATACACTGTTCAGTTGAAGTCCATGTTGCACAACCAAACACTAGTTTTCTAATTGTTTCGTTGCGGACAAGTGTCCCCTATTGAGGAGTTCCATTGTACACATTGACCGTTCCAAAAGAGACTGTCAAGGAGAAAGAGGGTGTTTAGCCACTCTTCGGGAGGAACGCACACTGGGCTGTGGCTGAAGGATAACGCCGCTGTGGACTCTCTTCGATGTGTATTGGGATGACAAACGACGAAGTCATCGGAGTCGTGACTCTACCCCCCTCCAGGTTGATCGCTACTTGACATAATCCTGAGGTACGCGGTCAAAACAAACGGGACCAGTCTGTAAACTGTGAGGTACCGTTTGATCTCATAAGCACTTCCGGGGAGGGTTATGCTGTGATTGGCAGCCCTGCATATTCTTCCGTCCGATAAAAACGGTTGAATCTCAACCACTGCTAGCTAACATTTGCGTTGGTACGCCTTCTACTCTACGAGAAACTGACAGTGCTGTCTGGGAGAATGATGTCGTGAGCATGCGGTTCTATGATTTCAGTCTTACCTCCAAGGTCACGGGGAACACCTGTTTCATGTCTGTCGCCTTGAGTTGACTCTGATACATCGACCGACGAATGGTGCTGGTGAATATGGGAGGGTGTTTGGTCACTAAAGAGAGACAAAAGTGTAATCACATAAGAGAAGCAGCCTCCAGGGAAAAGTTCGTAATTGTCAGTTTATTGATTGTAATAAAAACTTTGGAAAAATCAGTTACACCGCTGGCAAACCCACAGCGGCGTTTCACAGCAGACAGAGGCTAAGTGAAAACATGGGTCTGTTACGGATAAAGCCTGATAATTTCATCAAATGAGCAAAACAGACCCGGTCAGGAAAACTTCCCACACTTGAAAAACAGCAGTCGAACGCTATGAAATGACAAAATGACATACGGGGACAACTTGTACTGATATCCTGTGCACCTCAAAAAAGGTCGATTTCAGAGCATCAAATCAAATTATTGTTCGACCAACGCCTAGGACCATGTGAATGGAAGGTGAAGGATCGTTTATGCATAATACCAAGGCACCCGTCATCCCTGGTGCAAGCCATAAATGACTATTCAGAAAAGGCCAATATAGAATGTCACATGTTACTCGAATAATAGGAATTCAACGGTTTCTAAACCGGCAATTGGGGTTTGGAGGGCTTTGTAAAACCTAAAACCCGGTTGGAACATGGCGGTGGAGAATACGAACCTTGACCGCTAGTCTAAGACGTTGGTTGGTTGCATCGTTCCCGATGGCGTGCACGGAGTTTAGCGCTGGTTTATCCATCAAAAACGGGTATGGCTGGGCTGTAACCTGTAAGCAATTCCCAACAGTCTGTTTTGATTCATCCCCTGATGAAGTATCCATGAATGCCACATCACGTAAAAGTGACGTGGAAACACAAGCGACCACCTATTGATAAGTGAACCTTTAAATTAGGAGGCGGGTCGGTTGCTGCAGCAATTACCTAAAAGTCTTCGGTAACTTACTCAGAAACCTGTCGACCTAAGGCACATAGTAACAGAGAAGAAAGCTGCGATCAAGTCGCCATATATGTGACTACAAGATGGCATTTTTTATGTGCATTACATGTGGAGTATATGATACACTTTGCGCACAGAAAATCGACGCAAATGAGAATGAGGTGAGCAGTAACATAAAGGAAGTACTTTGAGAGAGGCTGGGTCACAAAGAAAATAATCACAGATGGAAAATATCAGTCAAAGTGGGGAGCACTCAGTGAAGCGATGAGTGATAGGTCGGTTCTGCATCAGCAATACACCAGTAGCAAAGGGATGCACTGAGATGTCACAAAACAAAAAGGAAAAATCTGGTAAAGAGTGAAAAGAGGACGGGTTGGTACTTGGTGAGAATAAGGTGCTCACATATTCAAAAAGTAATGAGTATCACCTAAGAGTAAGATGATTTTAGCAGGATTGACCTAGCACCCCTTGGGACCTTACGAAAAACAAGTCCAGAAAACAACGACAGACATTTATCTACACAGTCCATTTAGGAAGTCAGAACACGCAAACCACAAAGATCAGTTATGTGCCAGTAACCATAGATTTTTCAACGACATAACGATGAATCTCTTGGGCGCAGACCAAGAGACATCCGATGATCCCACACTACTCAATTCGACTTTAGTCACTGTCAAGTCACTCTGTTCCCGATGTATTTTGCACTAGCAAGAGCTAGGAGCTGTAAACAAGACTTTCTTTGGTGGATGGCTGTTGGGCACCCGCAGCACATGTCCCAAGCAGCTCGACTTGATCAGCCTCGTTTGCTGTTCTGGTGGTTCTGATTTGTTATCCAATAATCGCTCATGCACCGTTTCGCGATTAACAGGTCGCAGTCAACTGAACCTCTCCATATGATGGCGTTTAAATGTTTGAAGGCACTCTACGGAGAAGCGAAATTTTGGAATCGTAAAGTGAGGTCGCTTTTATGGTTGGCTTACACACAAGGCTCTTTAGCCCCTGTGGAATTCAGTTCTGACGATAGAAATGACGCAAGTTTGTACATACTGCCTGCGCGCATGGAGGGTACACTGACTGCCCTTGTTACAGTGGGGTCACCGGTCACGCAGTTGTCAAGATATGTAAACGGAACGACAAAAATCAAGCTTTTTATTTTGCAGTTTCAAAAGGTCATGAGATGATCGAAGCAAAGCTTTACCGTGCCGAAACGGGAGAACAAAATATATATCTGCAGTAGGTTTTACGGGTCGATTTTGTCAGATAATAAAACGATGTCGTACACACAGTTAAAGTCCACTAATGTGGAATTTCGATTTACGGTCCCAGTATTACGGAATTTGGCAGTTGGCTGATCAGTAGACTAACTGACGGAGATCAACTTGGTCCACCGATTGCGATTTCGTTCCACTCGTCTTGTTGTTTACAGAAGTGTTACAGAACGCCCGCTGGACATGATAAATAATATTTTCTTGAAGGAAACTACTCACAAAATCAAACTTTGTTCGATCATGTAGTCCACAGCTTCGATTGTAGCACACTGAGTTGAAAGTCGATATTCAAGAGGTGCACGCTTTGGTCTTCAATCTGAAAAATAAACAAGTTAGTTTACGTCCAGCTGGAGAATACGAACATGTGTTGAATCTATGGCGGTCAAACAGTGAATATGCAGGAGGGCAGATGACGGAACCAACTACAACTGGGTAGGATATATGCTGTTCGGCCATAGTTCGTGTAGGCTGTTGTCGGCGAATCCACAACGAGGCAGCTGGAAAACAATTGTTCGGTCGTGTAACAGGGACTTCAATAGAAGAGTGTGTTCAGCACCAAAAGCTGCGGTGGTTTGTCCAGTTATTGCGCTTGCCCAATCGTCACTTAGTGAAGTGTGTGCTGCCTTCCGTGTCCAGGTCAGAGTGGCGGAAGCAGAGAGGTGGTCAATCCTAGACGTGGCAAAGGGGTATGGAAGAGACTACGAAAAGTCCGGATACTGTCGCTGCAACTGGCCTTCCGGGATAAGGTCCGGGTGTTCCTCATTGTACCTGTTTGGAAACGCTGCAAGATGTGACTGCTAATCGATGACAGTGGCGTTGTTGTTGACAGTTTCTATCCCGATTGAATGAATGTGTGCCTGGACAGACACTTTCGAGGTGTAGGCATCTCGGAATGATTGTGGTAGGCCAGCACTAAGTCCCTTCTCCATCGACTTTTATCCTTATATTTACAGATCACTGGGAAGGAGCCGGAGGAAGCGGTTTTGGAAGATGCCCAAAAGAAAACGGGACTGGCTCCACCCGTGTGGACATCCCAAGAAAGATGACGTAAAAAGGCTGAATCCGTCAAACCACACCTACATTACCGTATTGAGTGCAGAACGGCAGCGCATGAAATGCCATATGAGACGACAAAATAACATCAATGGGTTTAGCACGTCAGATTATACTTGTTTTAAGTGTGGGAATTGGCTTTGATGAGCAGGATCTTATCGTGCTCAAATGAGAACTCATGTGGACTGGCGTTACCAAGAAGAAAAAACAGGTGTTGGGGTACATGACAGGTAAAGTAATCCAATCTCCGAAAAGGGAGATGATTCGTCTTTATTTGAGAGGATCGTCGAAACTGAAGGGAAATACTGTTGTACACTTCCTAAGAGATAGTCTTTCCTCAGCATGAGCGGCAATGATTCGAGAGAGTGCTGTACCCAACGGCATTAGCTGTGTTGACTAGGTCATGTGTGTTGAATATGCCCACGTTGTTCGACGCAGGTATTTCGCGGACAGCTGTTTTCGATGGAGTCTCGATTGGCGGGTGAACACAAAATGACACACAAGAGCAAAAAATCTTGTCAAACCAGGAAGCCAGTTGTATCAGTTGGATGGAAATAGTCGGAGAGGAATGATTGGTTGACCGAGGCTGCACTATTGTTTTTGATGACATAAGGAGGGTTGACATAACCTAAAATCGATCGCTTCGATCGTTGCGAGGGCGTTTTGACGAATGACCTTGGGGCTATTGGGTGGCACTAAAAGAATCACGTTGAATGATTCGATGGGATTGATAGAGTGGTTCGTTATGACTAAATGAGCCACGACAGGGTTTGTCAAGCGCTTGACTCTACGAGTTTCACCACACAGTGATAGATTCTTCGCCATTCTTAGAAAGGCTCTGCGTCCTACGACTCACGTAGATTATGCCACACTCACAAGAGTAGATAACAAAAAACGTTGTGGACTAGTGTTCTCTTGTTGGTGTTGGTATTGACAAAACGGCCACCGCTAAATTGAATCCTAAGCTATGAAGCACGCACTGTTTACCTTAGTGAAAGTTACAACGTTCGATTTCGGAAGCGCTAGCGCTTTTGAAAGACAAACTGACGCAAATGGGCAATATCCGGACTGATGCAATTCCTCTCTTTTCTTTCATACTAGTCTGTCTGACACCCGTTTTCTCGAGGAGTCGTGGAAACATAATTCACAGCGCCTGTCGTCATTGGAAACCTTGTAGGATATCTGATCAAGTTTCGTTTATAACATTTTCACAAAGCCCTGGAATTTTTGTGTACTGGCCCAACCACGTCGGCTTTTCGTATATTCGTCTATGGAGAATACCGCTCGGTCTCCTGGTCAATACGAAGCCAGGGCAATAAAACCTGTCGATGATTTCATTCTCCGCAATAGAGTGTACTGCTGAATGGACTGGATCAGAACAGCGAAGCAGCCCCCATGTAGTGATAGTTTTACCAACGATTATAAAAATGTCAGCAACGTAGAGCTGGTAAAGTGCCAGTGCACAACTCTTCTTTGGCTATCTGGCCTTTCGTTTGCGATGTGGCGGAAACTAATTGGGTCGTACTACTCGGCAGTTGTTTCAGTAAATGACTGGGCATTTGTCACTGTGCAGCGAAAACCGCAAAATCAGACACACGACAAGCGCCATCGCGGTTCATTCAGTATAAACATCTCTATTCAACTTGGTCGTCTGTGACGCAGGCCCAATGAACACTTACCGAAAAAATGACTGATTTTCATACGGTAGCCAGAAAAATGAAGGTAGAATAAAAGGAGAAACACGAGCGGTTCGATAAGGAAGAAATTGCCCAGTATTTGTGTGCACAGAAAGAGCAGAAAGCGTGATGATTTTAACATTCAAGACTACGTGGAGTCAGGGGTCTAATCGAAACTAGAAGTTCATCGGTTAGGCGATCGTATCTATAGCTCCGCGTTACTTTGAGCAGGTGAAAAATCATCGGACCATCCATTGAACAAGTGGATTACAGCTGAAAATCACTTAAGGGTATGTATAGGGCGCCCACATTGGTAATAGGAGGAACTCTTCTTGAGCAAGCTGACCGAGACAAAGTGGAATCCGTATGCACTGCGAAGCGCGAAATCTCACGGGAAGAAGTACGGTAATGTGACGTGGCGCAGCAGAATACCACTTGCTCAATTTTCGGATAAAACCGATATTTCTGCACATTCGTAGTTTTGCGAGGAATTCTCGGCTACCATAAAGTCCATCAATCAGGCTGACCAAAACGGGCTCAATTTATCATTTATGAGTAAAACAGGGCTACTCACGCCAGATGACACGCCACTCAATAACGTAAAACCGAGACCATTGCACGCTGCCTGGATTATATATAGATGAGAAACATGGTCTGATGCACTCCAACCTCGCGACATTCTGTGCATAAGATTTACTAAGCTACCCTCCTGGGAAATTCAGATGTGATCCACGTAATCTGCTCACAGTAATCAAACCACCTTACCCGACAGATATGACAACTTTGGGGTTCACATTTTACAGGGCAAGGACAGCAAGTCACTATCACGTTACACCGGTGGATCGAAGTCTAGTCTATGTCATCCCCACTGCTGGTCTAGCGCTGCTGGCTATTCATCGGGTTAGATACCGCCGCAGCTCCGAAAGTGTTTCCTATGGTTGATTTTCATCCGTACAACTTGTGACGCCGATTAAGAGGACGTGCTTATGGGGCAACTCAAACTAAGCAGCGGATAGTTGGTCAACAGGCGGATATCGAGGGGTAGGATCCGGTAGACTAACCTAGGATATCAATCAGTGCACATTTTGTACTCTAAGTTCGGTCCGAAACCGTCCAGAAAACCACACTGTTAGCCATCCACCACTGAAATGCACATGAAACTGGGTTGATTTCCTCACGGGTGTACGAACACACTGCTTGTCGTTTATTTATTCAAAGCAATCTGCAACCAAGTCAGGTTGGACAGTCTGTACTTTTGAAGTACGCCCTTGAAACACATCGGACAACACCCATCGATCGTCATCCGCGCTACTGTGTGCTTGCACCCCGGGACGCCTAATCGGACTTTACAATTTAAGGCCATGTCGCAACCATTTACCAAACCAAACGGCGTAGAGTAAAAATTCAGGGACTTTCATTGTTAAGCTTGACAGCAATGTGGTGGCAATTCGTATAGTGTTCGGAATGCTGCTGAAATCCACTAGCAAGGATAGAATGCGTTAACTATTTGTCCGTCACAGACAGTAGAACGATGATGACCACGCGTGGTTCTGCAAACGGATGTTCACAAAAGACAAATCGGCAACAGAGGACCTTGGATAGTTCACAGTGATAGGCAGTTCGTCACTGCACTCACATAAATCCTTGTAGGGTTTGAACGTACAAGCTGCCCCGGGCAGCACGTTCACAAAATGTCCTCAAGCCAAATGGTTAGATCTATGTTCAAATCCCCGGGGAACCGTGCAACTCACCCCCATGTGCTTAGTGTATACTGAAATCTAGCAACTTTTGACTTGTGTGTTTAGACTTTCTGACATTCTACGAAAGATATATGTGATGAGGGGATGATTTAAAAATGAATACTGGTGAAAGGACAACTGGTAATCGCATACCTCTGAGAGTCAGAATAACAACCAGATCAACATCATCATCACTGACAGAAACATCATAGAACAATGGTGCTTCACTACCATCAGTTTACTCGAATAGGGAATGATAATGGAAAGAAAAGATGAGACAGGTAGGAAGACCTAGGGCTAGCCCACAACAAACATCCGACGTGTCTAAACCTCTAACAATCAGTCAAGCAAACTGGATAGAAACCGACGGCATGAATGCATCTGACATCGCTTAGCCGCCATATCGTTCAATTGTCTCCAGACAAGCACACGGACCAATCCTGGAAAGCGAACAGAACCAACAAAACTTTCTGTAAAATTCTTCACTTCGCTCTGCCAGGCCATATTTTCCCCACTTTTAGGTTTCCGCCACTCCGAATTAGGCGCGGAAAATAACACTCTTCTCGGCAGGCAAAAGCTTGCAGTGCGTAACACATGAACCAGCCACCTTGGCTTACAGTGCTGGATGTATTCTTTGAGTGAAGTACTCCGCCCCACTTCACCAGAGACCCAGTTCCGAATTTTCTGGTAGCAGCGGATTCCTGCTATGGTTCTGAGACATCGGTGGTCAAAGACCTGATGATGACTTACCTCCTCCTACCGAAGTGGCAAACCCTCGCAGTCGTACAGTGATACAGCGTGCAATGTGGTCTGACAGGCGTGTCATTTGAGACCAAATGATATGCCATTTTGAAAGTAAAATTGGAGTAAATTTGCAAAAGCACTTCTGGCCTCTGAGATTCGTGCGCTGACTTCGTCTGCCAACTACCGTCATAACCAAAACAACTCCCGAGATATATAGAGTGTTCCACAACTTCCAGTGTCACTACTTGAATTTTTAAAGACATGTTCGAAGACTGTATGTCCCACAGTAGGATTTGGCACTTCGTGGGTGCGAAGCATATGCCGAAGGACTGGACAATCTTCGTGAGCTCTTTCAGCAGTGCTTGCGCATACCGCTCATTTTCAAAAATTAGAATGACTTTGCCCGCATACTCTAGGTCAATAAGGTTCTGGCTCGAAGAAAGTTGAACACCTGGAGAGACCACCCAGTGTTCGATCCATTATCTCACCAATAACGAAATTAAACAAAAATGGAGAGAGTAGACATCCTTGTCAGACACGTTCCTGTGGGAAAACTTCTAGGCAGCTCCTCATACACTCTCATGCGCTCACAAGTATGCGGATACAAACAGCACACGGGAGATATTCACTGCGAACACCCTTTTTACAAATGGGCACCACTATTGAGTCACCCCAGTTAGTTGGGACGGTCCCTTTCGCCCAGACAGAGGAAAATAAGCTGGGGAACCACTAACTGAGAATTTCACCTCCATCTTTGGACATAGTGGGTGGCAGTTCGTCAGAACCAGCAGCTCGGTTACGCTTGAGGGACAAAAGGGATTCGCTTACTTCCGAAGTTCAGTGTCTAGTGCTGCGTTGCGGATCGGGAATCAGACTGAGCAACTGCAGGTGGCCAGTTGAGTTGTCCTTAGAAGTGCTCAACTTAACTATTTAGGCGCTCTTCTTTTTTAGAGATAAGTGAGCCGTTGTTATCAGTGATTTTTTTCATTAACCGGAGCCTTCTTTGGGTCTGTTGCGAGTATCACCTTGAACGGTACACGCATATTCCCAGAGTTTCTCGTCTCCTCCATCTTTTCAGCTTTCTGGATCCATGAGGCTTCTCGGTTCGCGCAAATTCTCTATTGCACCTGAATTCTGAAAGTTCGTTGAGTGGTACCGTACTCTCAACCAGGAGGAACAGGTGTCCGAGCTTCAAGCATTGCTCGAGATCCAGTGCTTAGATCCAGTTGACCGTGCCGTTCCACAAGCGGAGCGTCCAGCGTCTTGCAGGATTGCGGACAGTATCTTTCAGTAAGGTCCGCCAGCTTCTCAGTAGCCAGGCGAGGTGTTATCATACTGCGCGCCAATGAAGGACACAACGAGAAGCAGCAACGAACAAGTGTGTGGTCTGAATCCACATAGGTGTCCCAGAACGAGCAACGAACAGTGATTGAGCCACTCCCCCTAGAGGTAATGGAGAAAAATTATGGCGGGCGTCAGTGATAGACTGTTTTTGCTTACCCGGTTGCTGTATGTAGAAAGTAAGGCGACCCGGCTGGTGGCACCAAGCGAAGGCTGACGTGGCAATTCATGGTTGTACGTAAACTGGGATACTCCCATGGGGCTCAGACATGGAGAAGAGGACGATTAGAGTCATCAATCGAAACCTTTGATTTAAAAGCCCAATACGAAGAAGCGACGGTTGGCGTCAGACCACCATACATTTTTAACGAACAGTTCACTACGCATGCACCAATCCCCAAACTGGAGGACCAGGAGACCTTGCTAGTCAGACCTCTAGCCATTGACCAACCTAGCATGAGAGACCCCGTAAGCATCACACACACTCCCCGGGATAGCTCAGTGGGTTATGGAAAAATAAACCATCAAACCGCCGTAAGGTCCACTCTCTTCGTGACGGATGAAAACAGCACACTCAGTCGAGCGTGAGAAAAGGGGGAGACTCAACTGAAACCGTAACAGTGTGGAGAGAATCAGCGTGTGAATCTTCCCAAACAATTCGTGTTGACAGGTCACGTGATACGTTTGAATAATTCCAGTGGAGATGATAAAGCCGAATAGATAACACTGTATACATTCCTGATAGAAATTAGTGGTTTTAAACAAAACCAGCATGAAGTGGTACAAAAAGCTTGGAGCTCTATTCCATGGGTTGATTAAAAGTGAACACAACACGAGCGGATAAACAAGAAGCGCTACACACGAAGCAGTAAGCCAAGACGTTTTAACCAAAATAACGACGGAAGAAAAAGATAAATAAGCCTATTTTCAACGCCTAAAACAAAGTAATTTAGTAATGGAACTGAAAATTTTCGGCACAGAACTCATGGGATCCCGGTAATAATCAAACTCATCAAAACAGCTTGGAGCTCCCAAATAAAAAAGCGCGTTTTGACGACGATGACCAACTTAAAAAGGCCGAATATAAATCAAGCTGTAGGATAGCAAAGAAACAGATGGGAAATTGAGAATGGTGGTACCAGAAGTTGCAAGTATTTAATTGCGGGCTTCAATGAATAAGTCGGACAGGTTGAAACTGTCACATGGCGACCAAACCGGAAAGAACTTACTCATAGCTGCGGGATTGGCATGAACGCCAAATTCCAGACAAAAAAAACCCAGAGGAAATAAGAAGCTCAATTACCCAAGTGAAACATTCCCAGCATTGTGTATCGAATAGGTGATTAAATGTCTTGCACCTTGAAAGAAGCATGAGAACTGAGACACTGCCCAAGTCTGAACAGGAGTAGCCGGAAAGCTCAGGTTGGGTTTGAATCATGGACACGCTCGTCCCGCACCTTAACCTCCGAACTATTTCGAGCTCAGCTGGGTTCCATGACTAGGAATCCCAACAGCCGCCCGGAGGAAGGTGGCGATATTCTGCACATCGGACAGTATCTACGGCTTAAGTGTGAGCTGAAGCAAAACACAAAATGGCCCTGAGATTCCATATAATTTAGACCGATCTGTTTTCTACTAAATTTGTCGTGCCCTCGGTAGGTGCATCTACTGGTCAAGTTGAAAAGCCGGAAACAAACCGATGGTTTTTTTTGACGGGGATAGTAGCATGAGGGAGTGGAGGCTGCGAGGATGTCTGAGCTTGTAGAGAGAGACGATTAAAGGTAGGAATTCCAACCCCAACCCAGAAGGGACTGATGGTAAACTACAAACGCCATTGTTACAGATGCTCCGAGGCTAATTCAAGAGAATCAGGAAACGGTGTGAAATACCCAACCTGGGACTAATTCATGGTGGTAAGCCTTGTGAGCGGGGTTATTGTCAGGGAGCTAAACTTAGACAAAAGAACAATTAGAGCCCTTAACCAAAGCCTTTGGCTCAAAATCCTGGCCGCAATGCAACCGTGGTTAGTACGTGAGCGCCATAGTACTGTAACTTTCAAGGAACACGTTGTCGCCGCTATTCCAACCCCCAACATGGAGGACCAGAAAACTTAATCTGGTTCATATACATGGGCCAACCTAGTATGACAAACTCTGAGGGTGTCACATTGACAGTGTCCAATATAGCTCAGAGGGTCACGGAGACCAATAAACCAAGGTAAAGTTCAGTCTCTTCGGAACTGGCTCTTCCGGACCACATGCTTTTCTGGTGTGACGTGGGCGCTTTTGTTCCTTCATACAGGGATGCGGAAACATCATGCCAGAAATTTACGTTGCCTCACGGCGACTTTCCACACCGTCAAGGTAATAAACAATAGTATTTCCAGTGGTGATCCATTCAGAAGAAGTTCAGCACAAGACGCTGATCCGCCAGGGTGATGCTTCAATGAAAACTACAATAACAGAGACGTCATACTTAAACATCCTAATTCCGGGAACTCAGGCGGGCTGCCAGAACTTTGCACAGCACAAAGTAAAAACTAAGAGAATTCAACGAGGGATAAAAGATCGATTGTGAATGTAGAATCTTTAATACAACATAAATGAATATGCGCTCACTATTGATTGCTCGAACGACGTTGGACGAAATTCTTCAAGGTCGTCATAGAAGATATCGCTGATAGCGGTATACACAGACCCAAGTCCATTAACTCCTTTGGAATGGTCGTTGTGATTTCCGGAGTGGAAGACCGGGAATGAGTAGTGATGGCCGTGGCAGTCGAGGAATCGCCAGTGGCACCACGATGTCGAGGACTGTTTTCAGTAGAGGATAAGGATGGGTGCTGTGCCAGATAGGCACGTTTCTGTGCGAGCGCCAACTGCGCAGCGTCAAAACACAGCGCATCTGGGGTGATTAGGAGGACACCATCAACTAATTTCTGACGGAAAAAATTGAACGAGAGGAAATGGATTTTACCATAGGGTGATCACAATAAAGGATCACCGAGCTACGCCTGCACAATGCTCCTAACTTGTAAGAAACGGCCACGGTTGCCATTAAAGACGTTATTTAGCGTTGCTTATCGAATGAGGTCATATTAAATTATATATTCTAACAAACAGGCTGAATGTATTAGAATCCTGTGTGTAGTTTGTGATGTTTCGATGATGGAATGTTTAAAGCGAGGCGTAAGCTTGCAATTCAGGACTTCTGACCACCCGGAGCCAACACAGTAAGTCAAAAAGTGAAACTGACTGATGTAGAAAACGCTGCAGGGAAACTAATTTTCTAGATTCGGCATATGCATTCTTCCGGTCATCCATAAATTTTTAGTAAACTCCTCCAATTTGAGCGACACCGAATTCAAGCAGCTTTACCCGCGTCCAGCACAGACCAACATGCTTTATTGCACGTTTGTTTTTACAGAGTTTAGGCTAACGCGAAAGAAGTATCTCCCCATCCAACTGCTTTGTTTTGCTTCATTGGTGACCTACTGAGTTAGTTCGTCAGGTTCTCATTTATCCAATAACCAGTGTTTTCCCTGACCACCACAGCAAGCATTCTCGGGCTCCTTCCACCTCCAAACATCTCACTTCTCGGAAAACAAAGAGAACAGAACTGTTCCCTGAAGATTCACCATCCCGGTTCTGTCAGTCCCGGATAACTTCTTGAATTGAGTTCATACATTCCGACTTCCATATCTGTTGAATTTGCAACACCAGCAAAAATTCAGGTTCTGAACCAAATCACCAGCCTGTTGTTCTCACAGTTTCCCCAAAACCTGAGAAATGCTATCTGTTATCTATCCGCCCCGGTGGAGCCCGAGTTGGCATTTGCTTAGTTGGCCTAATTGCCTAGTGTGCCACGAAAAAAATAGGTTAAACTTAGACAGTAGTCCCAGCATAAGGTGCTCACGTCGTCGGTATTATTTGCTGGCATTTTATAGAACAAGCGACGGACAGTTGATAGAAGCCCAAAAAATGATAAGTTGACCCCACTACAAAGAATCCCGCGGAATAATAATAGGGTATTTCGTTTGAACAATCGTCCTCCTGTCCTCGCGCAATCATCCTAGAGAGTCCACACCAAAGGAGGGGGAATCACCAAGATGATTGCGCAAGGACAGGAGGACGATTGTTCAAACGAGAGACATGTGAGTATGTATTCTACGAAAGCCCGCAACCACCAACACCTAAAATAGGATAAGTATCGCATTGTCGATAGTGTCTATAGTTCCCCAGCCCAAAAAACAACACCCGCGTTGGATTGGCCCGTTTGGTGGCACGAGGTATCTTCACATTGCGATCCCCTTGGGAAAAATAAGTCAACCAGAATAGATGACCTGAAGAGGAACTACCGCAAGGAAAATGCACTAGATCATTAACACAGGTTTACTCGGTAATTATCACTTTGAAGCGTTGGTGTCATCAGCAATGCTGATGCTGACACCTGACTTATTTCTTTCGGATTGGTATGTACGCCTTTTGATGAAATTATGTCTCAGGCATACGACCTATTGCTTAAAGGGTGGCACATGGAAATTGCCCTACATGTAAGACACAGTAAGTAATGGCAATGAACAGTGAATCTGTAAAACGCAGAGTGGCGAAATTTGCAGCAAAACCATCCAGAATTGAAAGCCTTGCATGACGATGAGGAGTGGAGCCAACCGACTGAATAACAAGGAGATGGAAGGCGCAAACTAAGAATCGAGACGGACCCGGATGCTGCGGGACCAGCTGATAACGATGCATGATCTACCATGTTTAAGGCACGGACCTCTCTACACGACCCGGCATTTTGTGTCATAAAAAGTCAGCCACCGGGTGACTCCAAAAGTTGTGGAAGAACTGGAACACGCTGGTATAGACAGACTAGAACGCGCCAAACACATTTGCTACTGATGACCAAATAAACATCGAGATGCGGTCAATCATTGCACCTCATGTCAAACATGTATGCACCCCAATAACCCAACGAGCCGAAAGAGAATATCACGTCAAACCGTGAAAGCCAGCAATCCGAACGAAATAGTGGGGTGATATCATAAGACCGGTAGGCACAATACCCATGGGGAACGAGTACACACCGGTACATTTGGACTGTTTCACCAAACAGTGCAAGAAGTTACCACTTTGTCAGGTGAACGCAACCACTGTGGTAAATGGGATTACCAAATCCTGGATTTGTCGCCTGAGTGCATCCAGCGAACTATATTCTGGTGGCGAATCGAACTTTGAAAAAAACTTCCGTACACAAAGTATGCAACGTTCTGGAGATCGACAAAATTCATAGCACACATTATTAGTCGTGGTGGGACCGCTGAACGGATAAGCAGATCCCTCAAGGCCCTCTCGACGGTACCGACTCAAAGGAATCCGAGCATGTGGGACCAATATGTCAAGATGGCAAGATAACTTTTGGCATAAGAGTTCGGTCCACGAATTAATCGACCACAGAGTTTTCAAGTGGACAAGGCGTGAAACCAAGTTACCCAGTGAAATGCGAGTATCTACGCTATTCGCAGCTTGGACGCTTGCTACGAATTGCCTCCCACAAATGGTAACAAGCTCTCGACAAGCATGTTGTGTGACGCGGAGCTTTCTCGAAACCGCACAACAATACTAAAAGAACTACTATGACAAGAAGACATTTGGTACTCTGGTTCAAAACACAGATACTGTTTGGTTGCCCAACAATACCACTGGTTCGAAAGAACCGCTCAAGCTCCAATATGAGCGGGAAGGACCATATGTTCAGTTCAGTTTACCAGCTCTAAACCGTGTACCAAAGGCACTTTGGTTCAAGATGATACAGATGCGACCACCAGAAATTGGAACAGCGCAAGAGATACGGTCAAGCACTGGAGGCGATGGCATATTCAGCTAGTTCGGGAACTAGGCAGTTACGCATTGAAGGTGATAGCTTTGACGCACGAGCGCCACTGACTGCGTGGTTGGGCCGTATTTCCCAGTGTCATTACCCATTATGTCCGGAGGCCAGCGGCTCTTAATAAACGAACATCAGGTCACTTGGACGGATGTATCACGTGCGGACTACGGACTAAACGAAAGCATGCACTGATTGATCAGAATATCAGATAATCAGGATCGAGCATCTAAGCTCTGCCCTTCTCATCCCCTCACGAAGATTTTAGCGCAACCTCGTCGAACATTCTGTGATGGCCCCATAAATGCGGTTGTAATAATCATCCTTTGTCTCCATAAAGGGTTGTCTCAAGCTACCGTGCATTTTGATATACCATAGTGGGCGGAGCAGGAAGCCAAGGATTGACATAGAAGTTGCACCACCGTTTGCAGTACACAACACCAGGCGACAACCCTAACCCACGATGTCAATTTCGACAGAGCAACTCAAAGTAATTTTAAAACAGCAACAAACGCAGTTCGAAGAAGCTCAAATGAAGCTTGTTGAATCTCTGATGAGCGGTATATTGGTGAATACGATAAAAACAGTTCGGCCTCCAACTAACTTCACACATGCTGCTGTCCGCTCGATTAGTGAATTCAATTTGGAAACTGAACCTGAACGAACTATCAAAAGCTGCCTCAAAAAATGAGGACGTTTCAAACTGACTTTGCTCAGTTTGATCATGCGTGGAAATTTCGTGAACTGGGGACAGCTGAACATGATCGGTTCTCCCAAAACTCCTCCATGACCTTGGTTTCTACGATACTGTCAAGATCCTGGCCTAAATATTCGGCAAGCAAAGTTTCTCGTTCAGTACTCGTCATCAGTGTCTCAAGATTACTAACAAGTAGAATGGATATTTCATCACGTAGGCCGGTGAGGTCAACAAAGAATGCGAGTGCTTCAAGCTCAGCATCAATTCAATTGTCTCATCTGCGTGGCTGGTCTTCAATCGCCACACAATGCAGGTATTCGACCCAGCTACTGAATCGAATTGAACAGGATCAAGAGGTAACACTTCAGGAACTTACCACCGAATGCTAACATCTTATCAAACTCAAGGCTAATGCTGCAACGACTAGACGTTCCCAGTCCTCTCAGCCTGACATAGTATGCAAAGTAACTTCCAAAAGGTAATCAAATTCCAAAAGGACCCCGAAGAAAAAACTCCACACCCTGTTAGTTTTGTGACGAATGGCACTTTTCATGCCACTGCCCCCACCGTAACCGCAGGTGCAGCAAGTGCGGTCGAAAAGGCCACAAAGGAAATACTGAGAGCTAACTTCAGGAGCTGGCCTAAGCATCAGCCCGAGAAAAGGAAGCGGGCAGGGGCCATGGTCACTATATTCAGGATGAAATCAACCGGCCGACGAAAATTCGTCACAGTATGTGTCAATGGCACGCCAGTTACCCTCCAACTTGATACAGGTTCTGGCCCCATTCTGATTGGGGGCGAGATGGCTCAGTGGTTAGAGCGCGGATTAACTGACCCGAAGGTCCGTGGTTCGAACCCGACCTCTGCATCTCGACTTCCCATGTTTAGGCTTGTAAAACCTGGCAGTATATCAGCCTTCGTGCTTCCTTCTGGTGGCATGGCAGTTGGGCACCGAAAGGGTGCTACAGCTTAACGATTTTTTTCTCACTCTGATTTCAAAACCAACCTGGAACGGGATTGAAAGGGCACCAATGGAACACACAAAGTATGCCGTTCGTAATACGCCTGGTGGAAGTCTCAAGGTGAACGGGAAGCCTTACTACTCCGTAACGTTCAACGGGGTTCAGTGGCGCCTACCACCTCATGAAATACACAAGCCTCGATCCCCTAGGCCTGGATTGGATTAATGAACTTCAACTCTTGGACCAACCCCTCAATGCTGTTTGTAACGAAACGAATGCAGATGGCTGCAATACGTTCACCGGAACACCACATTCTATTTCATGGTCAGTACAGTTAAAGCCAAACTGGAAACCAGTTGAAACATACGCGACATAGCGGCTATTAAGCTCGTGGCGTCCGGTACCGATAACCCTCTCACTTCAGTCCATTTTGGCGACGTTGTAGCCACGGTTCCCACCCTTCAATCTACAGTCTCATGGTCAGGTGGATCATTCCACTGCTATCCGGAAAGTCAGGAGGAAGGGCCCGGCAGGAGGGACACCACAGCAGTCACACAGAGGCCAGATATTGATTCGAGGTGAATACTGTCCACGGTGGACGCAGGGTCGAATACTACGTCAAGCACGCGGCGCAAATCAGATCACCAGCACGACCAAGTCATGCGAATCAACATCAGACAGCATTGTGGAACCACGTCGCATGGAACCCAGGAGAGCCGTGATAAACCTTCTAAGTGGAGGGCAACAAATCCCACATCAGGCTGTTCACTACCTCAGAGACGGACGGACATCCGACGGCTCCTCCCTGAGCCGTCACAAGTGAGATCAAAGCAGCGTCCTCAAGTAGATGTCCAGAGGCCAGACGCTCGGGGTCGGGGGCTTTGTCGCTTCGAAGGATTGATATATCACGCTGGATTCCTATTGCTGACGCGGGCTGTTGTCGATGTTCCATTCACTCCCGCTGGGTTCTTCCAGCGGTTTTGTTGAAGGAGACCAGCTGGACTGTTCTTCGAAGTATTCAGCCCATCACTCAAGACGACGATTTTGTGAGTGAATTGCCGTTCCGTCTTTTTCAGATAGCATTTCGCTGATACTTGTCTTCTTTTAACTGGTTGATCGAATCAGCTAAACTAGGGCTCGGTTGCTGCCTGCAGCGAAAACCTTCTCCATTGCCTGGGCCTTCAAAATCCACCAGCGTTCTCTGTCATTCTTCAAGGTCTTGTTTATCCGGTGTTTGAGGGATCTGCACCCGCCATCACAGTCATCAGCTGCTGGTATAGCCTTTCTGGCAGCAATAAGACCTACTGGTCTCGACAATATCCAGTGTTCCTTTACTTGAGTCGGACGGCTTGAACAAACAGTTTTGAAAGCTGAAAGCATAGCTTTTTTAAGTCCCTTACATTCAACCTCCGACCAATCTTCATCATCAGTTTCCAGTAGCTTTGCAGCCAGGTCAACTGGGACCCAGTCCAGTAATGCACTTTCAGCTTTGGGGTTGAGTGCAACTACCACACCGTGGGTACCACGAGGCATTGCGTGGGTCACGATCACCATATAACCGAAGAGTGAAATGTGGAACATCTGAACTCATGCTAAGCGGCTTGAGGTACACGACCGAAGTCGGGTCTTGAATGCATTTTTCGGAAACACAACAGACATCGGCAGAGAGGAGAAGCAGGGTTTCAGCAAGAGATGCCAGTTGCTCAATTTGACATAAAGTAAGGACGTTAGAGGCTGCAACAAGAATCAGATCTTTGGAGTTTAGCAAGGGATTGTATTCGCTTAGACGCGGAACAATGGATATGGGACTGGTAGATCGGTTGACCGCTGTGCACCGTACGATGGGTGTGGAGGGGGTGTGGGTGAGGGCCATGAACTGCAAGGGTGAATGGTACTTCCCGGTCGCCCAGGCCGAAAAGGGGATTTGGTTGGGATGCCATACATTGACATAAAAGGCTACTCAATGAAGGGGGGATGTAGGGTTTTGTTCGGGGACCCTTCTCCTAGCCTCTGATTCAAGAGTCTGGACAGCAAGGCGGTGGTTGTTAGAGTTTTCTTGGGGGACTGTTCTTGGAATCAACGACTCAATAGTCTGACTCGGCTGGCTGCAGTGGGGTGGGCTGGCCCGAGGGCGCAGGGAGTAAGGCGTAAGTGTTTGACTCCTAATGCGGTTGCGCACAGAAGATACCTTCTAACCGTACTGAGTAATCACGGTCAACCGTTGGGCGATCGGGGTGTGCGATTTTCGGAACTGACCTTTTTTAACCCATCCTTCCTCAGGGGAAGGCAGCATCGCTGCTTCCATAAATATGGAGATGCTGGTCGCCTGAAGGAAACTCCTTACTACCTTCACACTCCCTCCGCGGAGGACAGTACGACTTCAGCTCCAGGCTACCTCGTAATACGATTTCTCGCAGCACGATGACGTGCTGTTCTTCGTCGGGCTACTGCCCATTGGCCTTCCAGGTATGTCTGGACCTGGCTGGAACTGAGTTCCAGCCAGTGTAGCCTGCAGGATCGTTGCAGTACCGAAGCCGGACCATCACAAGGTGACAGCTTTAGGTCGGGCCATATCTGGTAGAAAAAGTGATGTCGGGGACAAACCACATAGTGAATAATAACTCGAGCAAAAGGCAAAATTGTTCATTTCAACCCACTAAAACTTCACCATGAGGATATCACTAGGGTGGAAGACACCGAACTAGGAATGATCACCAGAGGGAGGTTTTATGGGAGTGCCTGGAGAGTCGCTTTTGGGATACCGAGGGCAGAGATCAAACCTTCGAGTATTGTGTACATCGCCCGATTCTGTTATATTTGATTTATGCAGCTCTCGGTATCAACTACTAGAGCCATTTGACAAAACACACGTTGAAACAAGTGGTCAGTACCAGCGGATGCTCCAGCAGTTTCCGCATTTTTATTGGTGCCATTAGCGTTTACCAGTAAACTCCGTTCAAGCATGTTAAAATGCACGGTCTCACGGAGATGTGAACATATGGTAGGTTGTTTAATTTACCTGACTATTTAACCGAAGGCCTCCTGCGATCCGGTAACGACAGACAACTTGGGCTACGGGGCTTGAAGCACGGCCACGTGAGCCCATTGCATGAATCGGTCGACCAACCGAACCTAGTATGTGCGATTATATGTGGTGCTGCCCAGCTGGATCTTTTCACTTGAGGAGACTCCGTGGCGATATACCTAATGGCTATGGCATAAGGTATGCAGACAGTATTTATTGATCTTCTGAGCTGAATCCGGATATCTGAATATCTTGACCATTACCGCTCACTTGAGTCGATTAAACATCTACCATCATGAACGTTGTTTACCCTAGAACTTGCCGTCGTCCAGTGAAACCAGTAGCCATAGCCCTGTTATCCGTGACTAAAACGATGCTCGTCGGCTAATTTCAACAGTGGTATAAACAATGGAGAACAGGAGCGCTCCGGGTTTCAAGCTTAATAATATAAGTCGTTGTATTTTGCCTTGTTGTATCCGCTTGGGATGCTGCATCTACATAACCTCAAAAGGTTAAGTTCATTTAGGCAGCACCAGGTGAAAGTCTGCAGTAACCTAGATTGTAATGATCACGGCATGTGCAATGGATATACTGAGGTATGTTTAAGGCTCGTAGTTTGAGTTTCCGGGCTGAAGATGTAGACCAATGCCTTCAATCAATCGGCCAAATACAGAAATGAACAGCTGTGTCAAAGTCCAAGTAGGAACACGCAACTCACCTTCATATGCAATACAAAGACGAATGGCCTACATGTAGGAACCAGGCAGGCCTCTAGAACTACTCAACTAGTTCAAGCGGTCCGCCGGAAAACCGGAACATCTCCAAAAGTGTATTAAGCTGTATCTTTGGGAAACAAATTCCGCAGCAGAAATATTAACACAAGGTACACCTCTCCTTGCAGTTATGCTTAAAATTAACCGCTGTTGACGGCAATAATGCAGCGATTGCTAGAGGATCACGCCAAGTGGGACAGATTATGGTTGGGAAAAATCCTACAAAAAAACCAGGAACCATAGAACCACCTTGAAAAAAGGGACTTTATATGGGTGGGAGAAAAACTCAAGCGGAAACACTCACCCCATCTGGAAGAAGGCGTTGCACAGGCACCTTAACAAACTGCCGCTCGTTCTCCTCATCTATCCGAGAAGAATCCGAGTTTGTTCGACGTGTCTGGGAGTAGAAATTCGGATTAATATTAAACTCGCATTCAGAGGAGTGTTGGACAGTTTGGATAGTGGTTGAAGCCCGGACTCGAAGTGCAGTTCCAGGAGCTCGACGTATCTTCAGAGGCTGGAAGCAGATGGTACAACTAGGTTCGCAAATGTGTAGGATGTGTGTATACGTGTGACGCAGGTATTTCATGGAACAAGATAAACTAGAAAACGTTGTTACCGGTTTTTAACAGCCTCCAACCCCCCCCCTCCGAGAGCGCCATAAACCGTATTTTTCTTAGAGGCGAGCTCTCTTTGGAAGGGTTAACCAAGTTTGGCCGTGAGCAACCGTGCGTTTCGCACGGTTGTGCACTCACGTGACATACAAAAAAGGGAGTGGTAGGAAAAATCTTCATCTACAATTCGCACATAGTTTATAGAATAACGCTACAATAGATGCATCTTCATACCAACTTTCGTTGGCAGTGCAGAATACATTGAACCTAAATAAATGGTAGTGGGATTCTCATTCGGTAGTGAACAGGGCATAAGATCCAGAGATAATTTCAAACTTCACGCATGAGTTACGACAATCCCTCTAGCGAAGAACCCCCTCCTACAAGGACACTCTATCGAAGACAACGGCGTGGCTGTGCGCGGTAGTTTTAACAGCTGGGGTATTCAACTCTCTAGAGTACAACCATCCGTCTAGTAAGAGGAAATGTGGTTGGTTTTTTCGAGTTCGCACTTGGGAGGGAGTACTGTACTTGACTAGAGAATCGCAAATTGTTCCAGACGTTTGAAGCGTAGTAGCTGTTGGAAACGTTACTGAAAGCGATGTGAATGAGCGCACTTTAATGCAGTCACTCAACACCTTCCAGATCGTTGCTTATTTACTTAACTTAATTGATGCTTACTCCCATGAAAGGATGGGTAGAATCCACGAAACTGAAGACGCCTAAGCATACTGGTATCGTTTTGTCTTTATCGGGAAAATAAGGTGTTTTTTCTCCACCTGAAATTGCATTGCAAAACTGATCCACATCGTCGCAGTTGTCGCAGGGAAACTAAACACTTTAACGATCCTTTCACCCAAATCCACTAGTGGATTCAATTATTTTCGTAAAAGCATTGTATCCAATCTAGGAAGTAGTTGCTCTTAGTCCAGACTTGCTCTAATATTGGTGACAACCACCCAGCCTGGATGATGGTCAGTTAAAAATATATTCCAACACGAACGACTGCTATCAAATCTAATCGAGGCCAGTTAACAAAAAAATCACGTGCTGAACTGGACTTTCCGAGGTGCACACACAACTCCAAAAAATTACGCCGAAAAATCATGTTACGGATCGAGTTCACTAAGCTACAATATCACAAAGAGCTTGGATTTTGCTACGAGGGCCCATATTTCGTATTACATCAGACCGGAGTGTCTCGCACAAACAATAAATTCGGTCGGTAAGTTTCACCATCAGTTTACTTCTCGTTGTAACTCTGGTCCCGGTGTTTGTTCAAATCTTTGTTTAGTTTGTACCAACTGGGATGTTCCTCTGTGTGCTTTGTGCGATCAAAGAAGAAACCTATTCCCATCCAACAGACCCCATCTCGTACTTTACGACGGAGCTCTTAGCTGGCGAGCAAGATTACTCCGAATATATTGGTGTTCTGATACACTTGCTTTAAATAATTTAATGATGCAGCACCACCTCAGTAGACACTACAAGCTCCAGAGTGTCTTTTTGCTAGGTGAAAAACAGTAGGACAATTTTTTTAAAGGATCCATCAGATGGATATGTCCGGTTACTAAAGGAGATAACAATGCTCAGTAAATCATCTTGCACAGTGGCACACGTGGACGACATCACTGTTCTGAGTACCCCACTAGAAGAACAAAAAGTTTATTTGGAACAGCTGCCAGAACAAACCAGGAGCATTTTAGCACGGAAGCAGAGGTTTTTGACGTTTCGGATTATCGTAAATCTAGTGTGTAAAATGATTGGGAACCTAAGGCACCTGAGATCGATACAAAGTACAGTGTTCTGGTAAATCTTGGAGTTGCAAAGTTCAAGCACACATTCAAGATATGCCCCATGGTTCACTCGAACCACGGACCTCCCATTAACCGGACGGGTACTCACCCAACTGAGTGTTCGAGGGTGCCTGCTCTGCCTCATTTTTATGCATCTGAGCTTACCACATGATTCACTACGTCTCTGTCTACGGGATTAATAGCTGGTATCAGTCGTCAACCCTGGTTTCTTTCCGGTAACCAGGGGGTCGTTAGATTGAGTCTAACTCCAGTGGTATGGTTTTAGTTTACACTGAGTAAGCTTAGACTGCACACTTTCAAGGATCACCGAATCCCTTTCTATTCCAAACCAGTTTACGCCAACGCCCTTTGGGTATCTGGATAACAGAAACATCTAGCCTACTGTGGAGATCACATATGGGGCTCTTCAGTGGCACTCAGAGACACAGAGAGGCTAGGCGAATCAGGTTTGAAGTTAAAATGCACTAGCGAGAAGTGGAGCAAACGACCTTGGTACCTAAGTTGACAGAACCCCCGACGGGCATGCAAGAGACAGTTGGTTAAATTCCACTTCTAGTTGTGCTTTTTCGTCCACACTGGGTATACTTGGGTATCACATTTTTAAAAGTAAAGATTGGTCGACTACCAACCAGCAACAAGTCGTTATACATTCCCGGGGCTTGTGAATGACCAAGACACTCAGTTCTCTGATTCGCACAATCTGTCACATCCATTGAATGGCTGTTACATCAGGAAGCGAAGCAGAAGCGGTAGAATCGGCAACCTTCATGACTATTTAAAGAAAATAACACCGGACCTCGCATTGGTACAGTACGACTGAATAATCCCGAAAATTATAAGGGCTGAGGCTTCTGAGAACAGCACTGATGCAGCACTCCTGCATTCACGTCTTGCATGAGTTTTCCGGTGAGCAGCGACAGACTGAAGAAAAGAGACTAGGGTTGGTCTTCGCGACTAAAACGTTCTACAAAAACGTTGCCCTCACATAATGTGTAGTTTATACGGATCATCAACCACTCCTACTCATATTCATCTGTTGACACACAGTGAACAGACCGTAAAGCTGGGCTACCCTATCAGTCCAAGCAACAAATTTGGCCACAAATGGACCGCAAGACCAGTAATCTCATTCACAGAAACCGGTGTTAACACCCAACATATCTCTCACGCGCACTGTTCGTAACCTGTCCGTAACGCCTCCCATGATACGGGAAGTAACTAAATTGGAAAACACTTGCGCTTCGGATGGCCACAGAATAATATTTATGACGAGCAAACGTGGCGCACTCGAAACTGTGCATGGTTGCCTCGTGTTCGATGAATGGACCGTCGTTCTAGGGTGCTTACATAAAAGCTGCTGAACACAAGAACCCCAGAAAGACAAACATGAAACAGGTGGTTAAGGTGTTTCAATAGTTTCTGTACTGAAAAGGTCCGAGTAAAAGGGAGGCGTGTTAATGACCAGCCGCACACGTACTGTAGAGCGAAATTCAGACTGATTTCCCTGGACCCACCCACCCAAGAACTTTACTCTCCTGTTATTGTGAATGCATGCTCCAAAGGGTCAGATGCACGTTATTTCGGCTTCCCCAAACAGTTAAGTTCTACGACTTTTCAAACAAAACGTCTTGGCATCTCTGAATAACACCCTTAGTCCACTTCAGCTGAATTAAATCTTCAGTCACTGCTCACCAGTCCATTGATAAGGTATCAGCATATGTTGGCACCACAGACAAGGAAGGGGAATGGGAGCTAAGCGGAATTTTAGAGATCAACTTTCGGACATATTCTTTAAGACGGATTCACTTGAACCTGGCTGAAGTCTTTTCTGACACGACCAGTACGAACTGGCCGCGTGGATTTGCGATCATACAAGACAAAAGTGAGATGAATTCATAAATGGAAGGGCTGTTTAACCACTGCCTGGTTGATAGATTTTATACACGTACCCAACTTTCATGACTGCGAGCGTAGCTAGATGCATGTGGTCATCGAAGGGCACGTGGGCCACCTTTTGTAGGAAACGGTAGCTGGAAGCAACGTCACCGTGCTGCAGGCCATTCACATCAACCACATTATGCAAGCAAAAAACCCCAACAATGATGGTTTTACATTACCACGTTGTTAGACGCATTCAAATTATCTAGGCAGCTGTCGGAAAACACGCTGAAGTTTCTCTCACTTTTGAACTCTAAACTCCCCATCTACCAGTCAGACGACATGACCCTCTAAGCAAAATTACACTGAACGTTTAGCTCAAAAGAAAACAGGCGTTGTGAACGTTTTCATATCTCGCGACTCAAAAATAACACTGACGGTCTGGTGAGCGTAAGCGAATCGATCATCCACGTTTGTCTGTCAACCAATGATCGATGCGTTGTGTTGATTAGTTCGATCGGTCGACTAAGTATCACTTACTGACCGGAAGGTCCGTGGTCTGAACCCAATCTAGGCATCTCGATTGCTCCTGTCTAGGTTTGGGCAACCTCGCAGGATCCCAGCCCTCGTGCCTCCCGTTGGCATGGCAGCTAAGTACCACAAGGGTGCTACAGCTGAACGATTGTTTTACTAAGTACTCAGAAAGCCTGGTTTGCCAGATTCGAGACTCTGACGCACCACACAACCGTGCACTGATGGTGCCTCCTCAGATGGCAATGGAATGTTTGCAAGCCGGTCAACAGCCACCTGACCAATTACCAATAGATAATTGGTCATACAGATACATACAGATATGTAATCCGGTTCATGACGGACAATTTCACTGAACTGAGAACGATGGGCTCTACCAGCGTGCAGACTAGTGATGACAAAGATAGCAGTATACTTACCTTGCATCATGCGACATTGCTTCCACTTATAGGTCGCCAGCAAAACAAAGTTGGCCGTTTACCCGTCTCATAACAAAACGTACATACGTACATATTGCTGACGAAATACAACACCCATTGTGCACCGATATACAAGAATGTTGGACTCCATTGCTATGTATACCTGAGTATGTTACAAAGGTCCCGAAAAGACCAATCATAGGAGCAATTATATCCCAACTGGGACTCAAATGGCGCGCTTAGTAATTTATTCGCTTCCGCCTATTGCTACGTCGCCGCTGATCAGTTTGTGCTGCAAGTGAGTTCGACTTCACGAGTAATTTTTGTTCTAACCAGCTGTTGTCTTACTAAGATGGTCGTCCAACTACTGGTTGGTGGTCAGTTCACTAAGAGGTTCTGGAGGTTTTTGTTGTCTGTAGGGAATTCCTGAAGACGATAAAAACCTAAGTGTGCAACAGGCTTAATATTGCGGCCTAAGATGTGGTGAGATGTGGTCGGTTATTCGAAAGGCCACATTGTTGCAACAGAACTGTAAAAAAAGCATTTCGTGACGCATGTCTATGTTTGTATCCAGAATAAGGTGAAAAGTGTGTCAACGTAATTCGTTATTCTCTATGCCGGATTCCAGCATAAACTCCGGAGAATACGTAAAAAGTACTCTCAGCGCGTCTCAGTCAAACAGTTTTCATAAGCCGTATGAGTTTGGTCACGTGCTCCATCACACGGAAGGAAATCCCAACCAGATGGTATCGATCAAACCAAATGATGGATTCGGTAGCATTGCTCAGATAAGTTTTCATTCGATTGTAAAATTCCTTAGGAAAGGTTGCTCCGGGCAACCAAGACGTCGAACTATACTACCCCAGTCGATATCAATGTGCTCATATCCAACCACCAACCTATCATATAATGTTTGCCTATGATCGATCGAAGCAGGTGCTAAAAGTTGTGCACATCAAACGAAGTAAGACACCTGTGGCACATTTGATCGGCATTCCCAAGCCTCATTGGTTTTTGTCACCAAATGAACTGCCTTTAATAACTTACCCTGCAAAAATGCCGAAACAACCCTTGATTCATCGGGAATTCACGGGAAAATTTGCATATTGCCCGGTATGTGGTGCGACTGCTTCACATGACTTCATCATTTTTATTTTGTTACAGAGTGCTTGGATTTCCTATCTGAATGACAAATTTGTTTTACCCTACGTAGATTTGATGCCCAGGTGCGTAGTTGAGGTTGATTGTTGTAGGTTCGAGTTTTGTTCTGGCGATTACTGTGTCTGTAGGGTTTTCCAGAGTGACCTCACCTGGAAATGAACAAACAATGTAATTCCCAAGTGAGTTCGCCGCGGGTGGTTGACCACGTCCATGGTTCGGACACTGACACGCTCATGTCTACGCCTGGACAACCTGGCAGTATCTCAGAATTTGAGTTTCTTTGAGGTTGCATTAGTCATGCATTGAATGTACGAGGAAGTTATTTTTTATTTGAAGGTAGTCGCGGAATTTGTAAAATTCACGTTCACATCACTCTCGTTTGAACAGTCCACCTTCTGACAAGGCGCATTCACTGCGATGAGTCCGCACGAAACAGGAAAAGCAGGTTTCAAGCGTCCTTGGTGCTGCTTGACTGGGAAGTTCTGACAGGCGGATCAATCGATCGAGACAACCAGCAGTGTTGCTGGGCAAACCAATCACATTGCCCAAGTGTGAACAAGTTGGGGTTCAGAGTGCGCTGATGGAGTGGTGGTAACATGCTCGCCTCGTATTCCTGAGGTTCAGAGTTCAAACCCCGACAAAGCCAAGGATGCGCATTGCCAATGGTTCTAATAAGAGCAAAACTCGAGCTCAGTGCTTGCGCCCTTTGGTGTGTACTCATCAGAATAATTGCACCAGAGCAGGAGGTGAACTGTTCAAGGATGTTCGAGAATGACGTGAACCTGAAAGCTATTTTTCCTCTACCACATCGAAACTATGTGCTATATCACGGCCTGTGATAAAATCACAGTTATCCAATGAACGGAGATAGTTGTAAGAGAGGCGGCTCTTGAAACTCTAGTCAACTTATTGTACCAATAATATCTACTTGACCGGTTTGAATAGTAGCGTCGAAACCGAGCTAGTTTGAATACATCGGCGGATAAGACTGTTATGACGCTTCTGACATCCAACAAGTGAGATTAACATGAGTCACTTGAGGATGAGAGTGGACCGGGTTGTTGTCCAGACACTCCTTCATTCAGCGTGATCATCCCCATTTGAAACTTTTCCATTCGTTCGGTTGGTCTCATAACCCACATCAAAAGCATTTCGGAGCGTCGTTGTGATCCGCTTCTACTAATAACCATGAGATAAGGGGAGTTTGACATGCTAGCTAGACATTCATCTGTCCCTTCAGCGCCTTTACAACTGAAGGCTGTTCTCTGAAAACAAAGCATGCTTCACCAGCATTAGAAGTGCACATTGAATTACAACCAACTCAGGAGGTCTCCCCCTCCAGTATGAGACGGTTTCGTCTGGAAATTCATCGACCTAATCAATCAAACCATTGGAATTTATTGTACATCGACATTCGAACTAGGAACAAGCTGTCGAAAGGTGATTTTAAATTCAGCATATTAGTAAGTCTAGCGATCACTATAGTGGTTTCGTGCCGAACAGTAAAGATTGCCATTTACTTTCGAATGTCACTGTGTCCCCCTGTTTCCTTCGTTTGGACCTCAAGGGTTGTATTTTATCCGCTCGTTTGCATAAAATGAACGACTGCTCTGCATTCTGCGTTTCACTATACAGAACAACTCACTACAAGAGAGATGTCATGGGAAATGTCTTCGAAGGTTATTGAAGTCATACCGATGTGGCATATCAATGCAGTATTACAGTCTATATGCTTCAGTCTTAACTCCACATGTTCATTCCAAAGTATTCTCATGTTCCTTGCTAACGACAGGTTTTCCACAATCCATCAAGCCTTCTACGTTTACTGCTGACATTGGTTACCAATTTAACTACAGGATTACCAGATTTACCGGTCCAGTCAAAAAACGCAGGCTAAATGATTAGTTTTTAGCCCCTTCGACAGTCGGCTTGAAAAACATACACACATGGTTCGCTAACATCGCATGGTAAAAAGCGACTGGCTGAACAAAACAATGATTGCACAAAAGCCTATTTTATCTTTTAAAGTAGAGGTCTGTTGACTGGTTGAGCGAAAAATATCATCCGCTTTCAGATTTGAATTCTAGTAAACAACTCATTGTCTTCTTTCAGTTATGCAATCTGGGGAAAACCATTTGGACTGACCGCTTATGGCACTTGGACTAAACTGCTAAGAGTGCAACGGTTTCCTGCAGGTGTCCGTCATTACAGTGATGATAAGAGACAAAGTACAGCTGTCACAACGAACTCCTCTTTATCCCAATCAGTGTGCCGTAACGGAAGTGTATTATAAATCGGAGAAGAAACTATAGTTTTGGGATTAGAAGATACACACAAACGGAGAAACTGTCCCACTAAAATAAACTGGCACTATTCATAGTTTTCTCGTAAAGTGTTAAATAATCCTGAATTGCGAGACGGCAGGCTTTGGATTCTACCTAGGAGATGGAGGACGTCACACAATACAAGGGAGAAAATAGAACTCACATCGAGAGAACCTCTATTCAATGTGGGAACGAGTAACTTTTGTCCAGGGAACACGGGTGGAAGTCCACAACCAATAAGAGAGAGTCGATTGATCCGGGCCAGCTGCGTCGGTGTAACATAACCAAACTGCGCAGCGATTGCAGACAGCGAATCACCGGGTTTAACCTGTAGTTGGTATGTCACTCGATCCCAGGACAGCTTACCTCATACAAAATCGTATCCTCCGAATGCGATTCCATGGCCCAAAGAACGAACAAATGCGACCTCAATGGTAAGAAGCGTTCACATTCGTAACGGAAATTCGCTTCAAGCGGAGAGTGAGAGAAGAGTCGCTGTTAATTAAATCAACCAGCTTGCTAACAATCCATTGTATCGGAAGTCTAAAATAAATAGGATATTGGCTAATGGAGCTCTGGAGGAGCGTGAAATGCGCGCAAGCCTATACGAATGCATAGTTTCGTGAATTTTCGACAAACAGCCATCATAAAAGAATTGCACACCTAAGCCATCTAGCGCCAAAAAACATGTCTTACTCCGGTAGTTGTAAATTCAGGAGAAAGTTTTCTGTATGTAAATTCAAAAGAAAGTTTGTATCCGTACGCGCCCACTGGAGTTGGCACAGTGCCTTCAGCTTTGATAGCCTCATAGTTTCTGACGATCGACAGAGTCAGAAGCAGTTTTCAGGTCAAGATAAACCACATTTGTTGGAAAGAGTGGCGCTGTTGAGAACCTATCCCAAAGTAAAGATATGGCCAATGCATCCCCGGCCAGGGTGAAATCCAATTTGAATGTCCTGCAGTTGTCTCTCCCGGCAATCGACAAACCTGTGTAAAATAATGCCAGAGAGTACTTAGAATGCTGGTGAAGCTATGTCTTTGCCATTCGCTCATTTCCTTCGTGCGGATGAGTCGGCTTTTTGGGTGCCTCGCACCGCAGCTGTCAAACCAAGGAGGTTGCCAACAAGGTTTGTGTGGATGTCAATTCAATGTTGGTCTCGTGGCCGCAGGCGGTAGAGAGCCTGTAGACCAAGTGGTTCACGACTGGTCTTAATAATGTCGGCCCGAGTCTTCAACTAATGACCTTGACCCTGGGGTGGTTTAAGAGCAAAAATATCTCTGAGGACGTCAGTATGTGGGCGGCGAAGAACGTGTCCTGTTCATCGGAGTCGATGTTGTTGGATTAGCGCTGGAGTCAACCAATGCCAAAGCATCGAAGGCGAAACTCTTCAATTTGTACACTGTCTTGGGTACGCACTCTGAGGACATTTTCCGAACACAAGTGGTTGGAGATCTACATCCTGTGAGTATCTGAGACACCCATCGACAACATTTCAAGAGCGCAAATTAAAGTTGGTCTGACGGCAGACTGACAGATTCGAACCCGTCTGAGTATTATTCATTCTCTGTGCCATAGTGCACACTTCAGTTGCAGCAGCACCCTGCAAGCGTTTTTCAAACGGGTTGTGGCCATTCGAAAGAATGTTTGCGACAAAGTGTTTGAACTCGCGAACATTATCTGGCGCCACTCCACTTATTGTCAGTGATCTGTCAGAGATGAGTTCTCATGGAGAACATACTTTGGTTCTTGGGGCGTTAGCCCTAAGGCCGGTGGGAGCGCATGGCAGATACTACTGGGGGTTGCTGATGACGCAGGTGATCCGCGAATCTTATCCAAACTCCATTCCACAGTGGCCGTTACGGATAGGTGCATTATCCAATCAACGGCACAGCTGACCGCCGACGGCCACTTCGAAGCCCGAACAACGAGTCCATGGTTGACGAATCTTCGCCATACATTTGGACATGTACTCGCAAGCCTGTGTACTGATACCTTAAAAGCCTGATCAACTTTGGGGCGATACCGTCCGACTCCAATGTGTTCCACAGTGCTTCTCGGTTCACATAGTCGAACACCGCAAGGAAGTCGATGGAGCTGGTAACAGCTGGCCGCTGGCATTGGTGTTGTTCTACAACACGGCGCAGAGTGGGGATCTGGTCGGTGGAACATTTTCCTTGGTAAAAATCTACCTGGTTTCGTCTACTGAGTGTCTCACACCAGCAAAGCGATTCATAGGAGCTATATCCAAACAGTTTATACCACGATAGTTGTCAAGAACAGATTTTCCACCTCTTTTGTAATAAGGTAGAACAGAGGTGTCCCTATAGGATGAAAAGACTGAACAGAACGGCTCGTGCAGAGATGGGCGCTAGTGCATGGCTTGTATATTTGCAGGAATGTTACCACCGGAGGCTTTGCGGTTTTTCAGTCAATCGAGGGCTACGGGTGCTCCTTCTTTTGTTGGGGGGTCACAGCGTTGCACGCGACGCAAATGCGATTATGGATAAAGACACACGCTTATACATACAACTGAGCTGTTTGAGATGTTCTGTCCAATGGGAAGTCTTCTCAACCGTGTCGCAAGTTATTTCGGCGGATAAACTGTATAGAGTGGACTGAGCGGGCAATAACTTTACGGAGGTTTGTCGCAGAAGGTAAAATAACTTCAGTCAGCAAAACTTGATGCAAATTCTATAGCGGTTACCATGTCGATTCATTAACAATTTTTGTCGTTCCTGGTAGACTGGGTGGGTAGAGTTGGCGACGTGTGCGGTAGTTTGGTGCATTTACCAATCTCGCCACAGCCTAGCTTCACAGCCGCTTAGTGCACTCTGAGACCCAATCCTTCTGTCGACGTACCACAATTACCACATGGCTAGTAGCAGCAGCTTGAATCGCAACTACGTTACGCGGCCATTGTGTACCACATTATCCAATACTATAGGACATCCTGCGAAGTATTCACAGATATTGTCACATATAGTTTGTCCCTTATCCGGACAACGGGGCAAGATGGCTGTGGGTGGAGCGCAAATTTAATGA